>JAVKTM010012239.1:0-13053 GCA_032200785.1 Phataginus tetradactyla | reverse complement strand
GGTTGCCTTGGATGTCAAACTTAGACTTGCAGTTTTTCTGCCAATGGAATCCCTTCCTGCACCTAGGNCCTCCTGTTCATCAGGGGAGCCCCTTGATTGCCACTGCTTTTTTTTGTAGCATGGTCATTAGGGCACTCCCTCTTGAAGTGTCCCATCTGACCGCATCCAAGTGAGGGCTGCAGTCAAGGCCTCCGTTAAAGAGACCGTTTGTGCCTGCAAGGCAGCAACGCAACCAAAGTCTGGGACTGGTGGGCTTGAGTGCCCACATCCTTGGTGGCGACTATCTACCTTTCCATGGACCTATATTTCAGCCCTGCACAGGCCAACTTGTGGTCAGTAGTCATACCCTCCCAAACCAACATTTTAACAAATTGATCCCGCAATGGCCCTGGGGGAAATTTACGCTGCAAGCTCTTTTCCACCCTATCTACAAAGGACGGGAGGTCCTCAGTGGGCTTTTGGGTGATTCCGGAAACTGGCGGTTCCAAGGGGCCTTCCTCCAGTTTTTTCTGGGCGGCCAGCCCAAGGGCTCTTACTTGCTCCTGATAAGGGGCGGGAATGGCGGCCTGCTGGAGACCTGTAGCAAACTGGTCACTGGTCCCCGAGAGCATCCCAAAGGTAACAGGAATCAGAGGGTTTGCAGATTGGTTTCTCTCTGCCTGGACATGGCATTCCTCCCTAAAGAACGCACACCACTTAAGGAACAGGGGACCAGGAAGGACTGCCTTTGTCAAGCTCTCCCAATCCTGAGTAGTACAATGCTGATGAGCTAACTCTTGGAGGGTGGTCTCGGCCCACGGGGAATTAGGCCCATCCTCCAAGACTGCCTTCTTTAGTTGAGCTCTTGGGTCTCCCAGGGGTACCACGCAGCTGGCCTGTTCCCGCCAGGGTTAACATTTACCGGAAATGCCTGATAAGATGGTGGCACCGGCCCATTCCCGCCAGAGTCGTCGGAAATGCCGGATAAGATGGCAGCGGGGCAGTGTCAGAGGGCTTCTCAGCGATATACACTGATGTGTTGGGGCCGGCCCAGGGTTCCATATCCATCCTGGGCAGGGCAGGATGGAGCTTAGGAGGTGGCCAGAGACATTCCTCATCAAAACATTCCCATTCCCTTTCCTCCAGGGGTGCAGACGCCTCCCTAGGAGTTAGTTTATCTGGTTCTTTTGGGTATTGCCTATTAGCTCCCTGTTTGCTGGGACTCCTTGCGGGACCCGCCGAGCAGGGTGACAAAGATCGAGTGTTCCCGAAACATGCCTTAAGGGCTGACAGCATAAGGTACACTCCCAGAGGGGGATCTTCACCCCGGTCTATCTCTCCCTTTCTGATCAGTCGTTCGACATGGTCCCAGGTGGAATAATCAAAAGGGTTACTGACAGGGAGCCAGGGGTATACCCTCACAAAGGTCTCCCAGACTCTTTCTGCCTGGGAATCTGAGAGTTCTAACCCTCAGCTTTTAAGCATGTATCTCAGCGCTTTAAGCGCAGGTTCATCTTTAGAGGTTGCTTGTCCCATTTCCTGGGAATGCTCTTACCACATAATCACCCACTGCTCACTCCACTACACTTTTGGTTCGTCAACCAAGGGATCGTTGATCCGGTCTGTGTGGCCTCATCGGGCATTCCTCACATGGGGCACCAGCTGTCGGGGTTTTCTAGCCTCTCCCCTGCCGGACCTGCTCACCATCAGGACCTGTGACCCTCTGAGCCAGCGGAGGGAAAGGAAGGGAGGGAGAGGCATGCCCCAAAAAGGCGAAGCAAGGGAGGCAAGAGCCGACTGTCTGCCCGTTCTGCAGCCTCCGCCGTCCCTGGAGACAATCAGACGTGACAGGGAGCTCAGTTGAAGCAGGAACTCATTTATTGCAGCTCAGAACATGGAATATATAGGGTGTGGTCTCTTCTGATTGGTTACACCTTATGCTAACAAGGCGACTTTCAAATTTCCAATCACGCACAGAGTTGTGCGCATGCGCAGTTGTCTCTGACGTAAGCAGTGGAACTGGGCAGGAAGCTGTGGCGCAGCTGAAATTCAAAGGGTTCTCAGCGGCCATCTTTGTGGCGCAGCTGAGATTCAAAGGTAGTTCCCCACAACTTTCTATCCCTTTTTGTTCTGTTGATGGTGACCTTTGCCATACAGAAGCTTTTTAGCTTGATGTAGACACACTCGTTCATTATTTATTTTGTTTCCCTTGCCTGAGGAGATGCATTCAGGAAAAAGTTGCTCATGTTTATAATCAAGAAATTTTAGCCTATGCTTTCTTCTAAGAGTTTTATGGTTTCCTGCCTTACATTCAGGTCTTTGATCCATTTGAAGTTTACTTTTGTATATGGGGTTAAACAATAATTCAGTTTCATTCTCTTGCATGTAGCTGTCCAGTTTTGCCAACACCAGTTGTTGAAGAGGCTGTCATTTCCCTGTTGTATGCCCATGGATCCTTTATTGTATATTAATTGACCGTGGTTTTTATTGGGGCTCTATAGTTTGTTCCATTGGTCTATGTGTCTGTTCTTGTGTCAGTACCAAATTGTCTTGAGCACTGTGGCTTTGTAGTAGAGCTTGATGTTGGGAGCATAATCCCCCCAGATTTATTTTTCCTTCTCAGGATTGCTTTGGCTATTTGGAGTCTTTTGTGGTTCCATATGAATTTTAGAACTATTTTCTCTAGTTCATTGAAGATTGTTGTTGTTATTTTGATAGGAATTGCATTGAATCTGTAGATTGCTTTAGGCAGGATGGCCATTTTAACAATTTTAATTCTTCACAATATTTATCTATCCATGAGCACAGTGTTTCCATTTATTGGTATCTACTTTAATTTCTCTCATGAGTGTGTTGTAATTTTCAAAGTATAGGTCTTTCACTTCTTGGTTAGGTTTATTTCTATGTATTTTATTCTTTTTGATACAATTTTGAATGCAATTGTTTTTCTGATTTCTCTTTCTGCTTGTTCATCATTAGTGTATAGGAATGCAACAGATTTCTGTGTATTAATGGTGTATCCTGCAACTTTGTTGAATTAAGGTATTAGATCTAGTAGTTTTGGAGTGGATTATTTAGGGTTTTTTATGTACAATATCATGTTATCTGCAAACGGACAGTTTGACTTCTTCCTTACCAATCTGGATGGCTTTTATTTCTCTGTGTTGTCTAATTTCTGTGCCGAGGACCTCCAGAACAATGTTGAATAAAAGTGGAGGGTGTAGGCATCCCTGTCTTGTTCCCAATCTTAAAGGAAAGGCTTTCAGTGTCTCTCTGTTAAGTATGATGTCAGCTGTGGATTGTCATATATGGCCTTTATTATGTTGAGGTACTTGCCCTCTATACCCATTTTGTTGAGAGTTTTTATCATGAATGGATGTTGAATTTTGTCAAATGCTTTTTCAGCATCTATGGAGATGATCATGTGGTTTTTGTCCTTCTTTTTGTTGATGTGGTAGATGATGTTGATGGATTTTCTAATATTGTACCATCCTTGCATTCCTGGAGTAAATCCTACTTGACCATGATGGATGTTTTTTTGATGTATTTTTTAATTCAATTTCCTAATATTTTGTTGAGTATTTTGGCATCTATGTTCATCAGGCATATTGGTCTGTAATTTTCTTTTTCTGTGGTGTCTTTGCCTGGTTTTGGAATTAGATTGATGCTGATCTCATAGAATGAGTTTGGAAGTATTCCCTCTTCTACTTTTTGGAAAACTTTAAGGAGGATGCGTATTAGGTCTTCACCAAATGTTTGATAGAATTCAGCAGTGAAGCCATCTGGTCCAGCTGTTTTCTTCTTATGTAGTTTTTTTTTTATTACCAATTCAATTTTGTTGCTGGTAATTGGTCTGTTCAGATTTTCTTTTTTTCTTCTGGGTCAGCCTTGGAAGGTCATATATTTCTAGAAAGTGGTCCAGTTTTTCTAGGTTATCCAGTTTTTTAGCATATAATTTTCATAGTATTTTGTAAGAATTCTTTGTATTTTTGTGATGTCCATAGTGATTTCTCCTTTCTTATTTCTGATTCTGTTTATGTTTTTAGACTCTCTTTTTTTCTTGATAAGTCTGGCTAGGGGTTTATCTATTTTATTTTCCCAAAGGTGCAGCTCCTGCTTTCATTGATTCTTTCTATTGTTTTATTCTTGATTTTATTTATTTCTCCTCTAATCTTTATTATGTCCCTCCTTCTACTGACTTTGGGCCTAATTTGTTCTTCTTTTTCTAGTTTCATTAATTGTGAATTTACACTGTTCATATGGGATTGTTCTTCTTTCCTGAGGTTGGCCTGTACTGCAATATGCTTTCTTCTAGGCACTGCCTTCGCTGAATCACACAGATTTTGCGGTGTTGAATTGTTGTCATTTGTCTCCATATATTGCTTGATCTATGTTTTTATTTTGTCATTGATCCATTGGTTATTTAGGAGCATGTTGTGAAGCCTCCACGTGTTTGTGGGATTTTTCATTTTCTTCCCATAATCTATTTCTAATTTCCTACCTTTGTGATCTGAGAAACTGGTTGGCACAATTTCAATCTTTTTAAATTTACCAAGGCTCTTTTTGTGGTCTAGTATATGATCTATCCTTGAAAATGTTCCATGAGCACTTGAGAAGAATGTGTATTCTGCTGCTTTTGGGTATAGAGTTCTGTAGATGTCTGTTAGGTCCATCTGTTCTAATGTGTTGTTCAGAGCCTCTGTCTCCTTACTCGTTTTCTGTCTGGTTGATCTGTCCTTTGGAGTGAGTGGAATGTTGAAGTCTCCTAGAATGAATGCATTGAATTCTATTTCCCCTTTTAATTCTGTTCGTATTTGTTTCATATATGTAGGTGCTCCTGTGTTGAGTGCATATATATTTATAATGGTTGTATCTTCTTGTTGGGTTGACCCCTTTATCATTATGTAATGTCCTTCTTTGTCTCTTGTGACTTTCTTTGTTTTGAAATCTATTTTGTCTGATACAAGTACTGCAACTCCTGCTTTTTTCTTTTTGGTTGCATGAAATACCTTTTTCCACCCCTTCACTTTTAGTCTGTGAATGTCTCTAGGTTTGAAGTGAATCTCTGTAGATAGCATATAGATGGGTCTTGATTTTTATGTATTGTGACTCTGTGTCTTTTGATTTATGCATTCATACCAGTTACATTTAGGGTGATTATCGACATATATGTATGTATTGCCATTGCAGGCTTTAGATTTGTGGTTACCAAAAGTCAAGGATAACTTCCTTAGTATCTAACAGTCTAACTTAACTCAGTATGCTATTACAAACACAATCTAACTGTTCTTTTTTTTTCTACTTTTTATCCCTCCTCCATTCTTCATATATTGGTTATCATATTCTGTATTCTTTGTCTATCTCTTGACCGACTTTGGGGGTAGTTGATTTGATTTTGTATCTGCTTAATAATTAATTGGTATTTTTTCCTTACTGTGGTTTTATTTCCTCTTGTGACAGCTATTTAGCCTTAGGAACACTTCCCTCTATAGCAGTCCCTCCAAAATACACTGTAGAGCTCGTTTGTGGGAGGTAAATTCTCTCAGCTTTTGCTTATCTGGAAATTGTTTAATCCCTCCTTCAAATTTAAATGATAATTTTTCTGGGTAGAGTATTCTTGTTTCAGTGCCCTTCTGCTTAGTTGCATTAAATATATCATGGCACTCCCTTCTGGTCTTTAAGGTTTCTGTTGAGAAGTCTAACGATACCTGATGGGTTTTCCTTTGTATGTGATCTTTTTTTCTCTGTCTACATTTAAAAGTCTGTCCTTATCCTTGATCACTGCTATTTTAGTTATTGTATATCTTGGTGTTGTCTTCCTTGGGTCCCTTGTATTGGGCGATATGTGCACCTCCACAGCCTGAGAGACTATCTCCTTCCCAAGATTGGGATAGTTCTCAGCAATTACCTCCTCAAAGACACTTTCTATCCCTTTTTCTCACTCTTATTCTTCTGGTACCCCTATAATGAGAATATTTTTCTGTTTGGATTGGTCACACAGTTCCCTCAATATTCTTTCATTCCCAGAGATCCTTTTTTGTCTCTGTGCCTCAGCTTCTTTGTATTCCTATTCTTTAAATTTTTTTTCTTTTCTGGTCTCTCTCTTTTTTAATTTTGCTATTATTAATATACAATTACATGAGCAACATTATGGTTACAAGACTCCCTCTATTATCAAGTCCCCACAACATACCCCCATTGCAGTCACTGTCCATCAGCATAGAAGAATGTTATAGAATCACTACTTGTCTTCTCTGTGTTATACTGCCTTCCCTGTATCCCCCTACCACCCCCTCATCCCCACTACGTTATGTGTGCTAATTGTAATAGCCCTTTTTCCCCCTTATCCCTCCCTTCCCACCCATCTTCCCCAGTCCCTTTCCCTTTGTTAACTGTTAGTCCATTCTTGGATTCTGTGAGTCTGCTGCTATTTTCTTCCTTCAGTTTTTTCTTTGTTCTTATACTCCACATATGAGTGAAATTAATTTCTATTTCATTTACTGTCTCCTCTACTTCATTTAATCTTTTAAACCCCTCCATTGTATGTTTCATTTCAGATACTGTATTCTTCACTGTTTTTATCTCATTCTTGAATTTGTCCCTGAGTTCTTGAATATTTTTCTGTAGCTCCCTGAGCATGTTTATGATTTTTATTTTGAAATCTCTTTCAGGAAGATTGATGAGTTGCTTCACTTGGCCCTCTTCCTGGTGTTTGTGGGATTTTGGTTTGAACCATGTTCCTTTGATGTTTCATATTCATAGGTGGCACCCTCTAGTGCCCAGGAGCTCTACTCCCTGGAGCTACTCAGCCTCTGGAGCAATGTTGAGGGTCACAGGGGAGTGGTGCTAGTGTCTGTCAGGAGGAAAGAGCTTTTTCCTGCTTACCGGCTGCAGTGCCTACCTCCATTGCCAGGGCCAGTGGTCTGAGTGAGCATGAAGAAACCCCTATGCTTTGCACTTGGAGCTGCCATAGGTGGGGCCACCACCCTCTGGTTGGCCTTATGCAATGGCAGGGGCAGCTGGTTTGCAAGCTGGTACCGGCCAGGAGGAAGGCACAGCAGGCTGCATGTCACGGTGGGGGCCTCATAGCTGTGTAGCCAGCCAGGGGGATGGAGCGCCTGAAACTCCTGAAAGTTCCCAACCTGCTAGGCAGATTGTGTCTGGACAATTTGTCTACCTGTCTTTTCTCCTGAGCAGCAAGCTCTGTGGAATCCTTGCCCCTTTAGCAGCTCTCTCACTGTTAGGAAGTCTCTCAGACTGCCTGCCTTTCTTTTGTCCCAGAGTAGCCAGTTGTGGATACCTGTTTTCCATAAGCACCTGGAATCTCAGTCTCTCCAAGTATTCTGCCTGTCTTAGTTTTTCCAACCCTAGTATTCTCCAGATCACCATGTAATGCATGTTTGTGCTCCCAGAACAGATCTCCAGGCCTGGGTGTTCAGCAGTCCTAGGCCTCCACCTCCTCCCCACTCTGTTTCTCTTCCTCCCACCTGTGAACTTGGGTGGGGGAAGGGCTTTGGTACTTTACCCTTTTCTGGAAGTCTGCATTGTCCCCAGGTGTAGGTAGTCTGCTGCAGCCTTCTTTCCTGTTGCTCTTTCAGGATTAGATGTATTTGCTATATTTTCATATTATATGTCATTTTGGGAGGAGGTTTCTGTCTCACCCCTCACACCACCATTTTTTTAAGCCTCTACACTCTTAAAGTCTTTATAGTTTCCACTTCTCTGCCAAAATTTCTAATCTCATTTTTTATATTCTTGATCATAGTAAGCAATTATCTTAAAACCTATATTCAATAATTCTACTATCTGAAGCTCCTGTGTGATCATTTCTATTGCCTGTCATTTCTCTTGGCTCTTGTTCCTAATGTCTTGTCTCCTCCGGTGCCTGGTCCCTGTGATTGTGTGCCAGATGTTGTATTTGAAAATTGTGGAAATAATTTGAGACTATGGGCTATGTTACCTTATTCCAAGAGTGTTTCCATTTGCTTCTATCAGGCACCTAGGAATCCAGCAATCAGGATTTTCTTAATTTACTGTTAGGGATTAAGATTCCAGGACCACAGAGATGACTTGAAGCTGGGTTGAAATCCCTGCAGGGTCTGGTTTACTTCTGGTGTAGTTTTTTCAGAATCTCAACCCAAACAGGCTCTGAGGTCCAACTTTTGTCCTCTAATATATTACACTATCAAAACATCACTTAGCTTCTCAGTCTCTTTTTGTTTTTGTTTTTTTTGAAAGTAACAAGAGATACTTTATTTAGTAAAAACTGGTGAGTATGGGCAGGGCATGGCAAAAGTGAGCAAGGGCTGGAGGTTAGTGGGTCAGGGGTCTACAGCACAGCTGGAATGTGACTCAGGATGGAAGTGCCAGGGGTCAGAAGACTTGAGGTGAGCAGTTCTTTGGTAACTCATCATCTTCTCATCTAGAGGCTATGTGAGGCTCAAGAATCCCTGAGGGTTTCATAGGCCTGACCAGCAGAGGGGGGTTTGTCCCTGTAAGCCCAGGGAGGACCTGCCCCAACAGCAGCAGGAACTCTTGGGGATAAGCTGAAAGCACCTGGACAGTGAGCAGCCTTCACACTGGGCCCACAGCTTCAGATTGACCTCTAAGATGGGGCTCTCCAGGGTGGAGAAAGAACCAGAAACTTGGAAGCATCACCTCTTTGTCTCCATCACTCAAAGGTGAAAAATACCAGCAGCAGAACCCAGGTGGGAGCCCAAGTTTCTTCTTGCTGGGTTACCAAATGGATTAAAAAATACACCCCTCCAAAAAAAAAAAACACAGAGATAACAACCACCCCAAAGCTGCCATAGATCACTGTCTCAATGGCTCCATCTCAGGGGCTTAGGCTCCTGTGTCAAGGGAGTCTCCACTTCCCTACCCGAATTAGATGTAATTCTTAGAGGGACCCCAAGGGGTGGCATGTGGGGCAGATGCTGAGTAGCAGGCTATGTAATGTCTGGAGGCCTGGGACCCCCCAGAGGGACAGGTGTGGCAGAACAGCCCCCCACCCAGTAACAAAAGGCAAGAGGCTGTCCAGCCCAAGTAGAGGGAGGCCCCCAGTTCTTGCTTTGGGGCCTTAGCCACCAGGGGGTTGTAGAAATCCTGGATGATGGTGTGGGCCCTCCAGCAGACAGGGATCAGGGTCAGGACCCCTGAGATGACAGAGATGATCCCAGAGGTGAGAACCAGATGGGCCTTGGAGTCCTTGTCCTCCACACAAGTGGAGCACTTGGCTCCAGCAAGGTAGACCAGCACGCTGAGCAGGGTCACAAGGAGGGTGATGACACAGAGGGCACGGGCAGCCTCCTGGTCCAGCAGTGAGTCGTGCACCTTGCACTGCATCTGGTTGGTGCTCTGAACTACACAGGACATCCACAGCCCCTCTCACAGTACCTAGGTCACCACGATGTTGCTGCTGATGAAGGCAGTCACCTTCCACAGGGGCGAGGTACAGGACACCAGAGCATTCATGCAGCAAAGCAATGTCAGAATAATCCCCAGGATTTTCAGACCAACAGAGGTCATGATGAGGTTGAGACGGAGGCTGAGAGGAGCTGCAAAGCCCACAGCCCTTTCCAGGAGCCTGCTGAGTGTCCTGTCTCTTTTCCATGAACAGTGGATCATCCAAGAGGAAGAGGCCCCAAATGTAGGCCTTAATTCATGAGGTTTAGTTTTTCTTCTCTATCTTCATCTAGCAATTCTTCATTACCTACTTATTGCCTCCATGTCTTTTAATGTTTTGTACACCTTTTTTAGTTTTCTTCAACAGGTGGCTAGTTCAAATTACCTGCTCCATTGTTATTGGTAGCAGTCTCTGTTACGCAAATTTCAGCGATTACTATTATAATCCCCTGACTACTAGTTTCAGGTTCCTTTGATGGGAAAATATGCACTAAACTCCCATTTACCTGGCATGATTATCACTATAAAGAAGTAAATTATGTCAAGCCCAAAATGCTTTGATTCGACTCCAGGGGTAGGGGATCCCCTGCTCCAGGCAAGTTCATTATGAATTCAGTGAGGCTGGATGATGATAACAGAATGTCAGGGGTAAAAAGGGGCTCATACCAAACTATTCTCAGGGCAGTAGTTGAGCACTAGACTCTTGTCTGCCTGTCTCAGTCTCTGCCCCAGGTGCTGCCTCCGCTGGTGGCTCTGTCTCCACTTCTTTCAGCTCCCCAGCACGGGCAGCACCTTGATCTTTCTTTTCCTGTAATATCAAAAGATTCGTTTGAATAGTTTCCTTGAAGTTATGAATGTTTCATATAGAAAACTACCTTTGTTGTAGAACACTGTTCATTAGATTTTTAAGCAGTTTGTCATAGGAAATTAAATTTTATCTACTGGCTTTGTGATAATTAACTTGGTGATTTTACCTCACTGATTTGTTATAATTGATACAACTGGTATAAGGACTCTGAGTATTCCCTTAAAATTAGGAACATAATTAAAGGAATTCCTTCTGGTAAAATTTTATTTTGTTTTATGTGTAAATTAAAGTGGGTCTGACAAATTAACTTAGAAGTGCAATGCACAGTATCAGTTTGCCACAACTGGGTATTCAGGCTAATGTAATATTCTTGATTATCTTTATATTCTTGTTTTATTTAAACATGATTCATATGTGAATCATCAAATTCCACAAGATTAAATGATAATACTCTCAAATCTTCCCTAAGCATAGAAACACTTTAATGGGTGATGATTCAGAAGGCATCCACACTGCTAGTTACCACTTACCCTCTTATACACACCCAATTAATGGACATTCCATGCTGGAACATCAGATAAATGAGTATTAGCTGGAGGTGGAGGAAAAGATAGGAGAAAGTGGTATAAGCAAATGACTTTGGAGTCAGACTGACAGTGACTAAAATTGTCTCTACCCTTCACTAGCCTCAGTGATCCTGAGTTAACTTGCTCTGAGCCTCAAGGCTATCATCTGTAAATTGGGGGTAATGATGGTAGCCAACTCACAGGGTCTTTCTTGTAGGGGAGAAGTTCGAGTGAGATTGTGATTATAAAGCACTTAGTACATCGAGAGCATGTATGTTCTTAACACATAATGACAGCTATTATTATGTGACTGGGATGTATTCAGCTGCCTGGGGGAATTAAAGGCAGCTTCAGAATTTTTGCTAGTAGGGGCTCATGTGCAGTAATCACATTGTAAGGCAAGGCAGGACTCCGCTTTTTCATTGATTCTATGCTTAGTTGGAAAGAATGAGCAAGGACTTGAGATTTGGAAGGAGTAGGGCTCCCCTCACACTCCTTGGCGCCTGCTATTCTGGTGATATTCAGGAAGTTTCTTGCACTCTCGCTCCATCTCAACCAATCAGTAAATACAAAAAGCTGCTATTAGGATACTTGACTCCTGAAGGAAGCAAGAGAAGGGCACTGTGCTCTCTTGCTTAAAAGTGTACACATCCTATGCTTACACCTTTGATAGATACCACTTAACTCCTAATATTGATCAGCAGATAAATCTGAGGGTGTGTGTGGGGCACACCACCTAGACACCCCTGCAGCCTCCTCGAGGCTGGGAGGACACAGGACAGATGTCATTTTCAGCACCAGCTCAGGTGGAGGATACACTCCAGCATCCAGAGCCTTTGTCAGTGCCTTGATCCTGCCCAGATTTACTCTTTTTACGGAGGGAGAGGCTTGACTTTGGCTCTGGAGGCAGACTGTTTAGGTTTGAAATCCAGGCTTCACCCTAGTTAGCTTGTGACCTTGAGCAGGCTATTTTTTCATACCTAGTTTTCCCCACACCAAGACAGATTCTGAGGACTATTACTAAACTGAAGGGTTTAAGTAAGGTACTTTCGCCTCATAAACTTCCAAAACGTGTCAGCTGATTATATGCCTGGAGTCAAACAGACAAATCTATTAACTTGCTCTAATTATACGGTGAAAATACCTCGGGTTCTATTATAGTCTCAACACTACTCAACACTGAGTAATCTTCGACAAGTTGTCTTTTCGTCTGTTCCTCAGTTTCTCCATCTGTCATTATGGACTTCATTGATTATAAAAGCCCAGTGAACATTTTTTGAGTTACCCTGTCGCTGGGCGCACTCACAGGGTGATGACAGGCACTTAGGCAAGGAGGCTCGCTTCGCTCTGCTTTTGGGACAAATGGAGGGCCAGAAGATTCACTGGAAAATGGCATTTGAACAAGCCTTGAAGGATGTCTCACTGGAGTTTACCTGGAAAATACTGGCGAGGCTTTTATGTTTTTGTTCCTTTCAAATTTGAGCGTTTGCAAGGATTTGGTTCTGAAAATTACTCCACTTTTCCTTCTTTCATTGCTGAGGTCACAGAGACCAAAGGAGTCAGTGGAGCCGCATATAGCAGGTTCTGCCTCCTGCTCCCCATTCCGGGAACCTTCCTGGCCTCGAACTCGCACGACCAGGGGTCTGCTCCTCTCAGAGAGCAGGGGCTGGTGTGCAGGGGAAGCTGCGCTGGCCGGCCGGCCGGCGAGCCCGAACCGAGAAACGGGAGGGGCCGTGACCGAGCGCGGCAGTATTGACCCCGCCTATCGAAGGGCACGCTCTGAAAGATGCCCACGGCCAGGGCCCCACACCTGACGCGACGCGCCACCCCAGCTCTACGGTGAGGACGTTAGCTTGCAGGGACTGGGTTTGCGCTGCTTCGCCGAGGGCCGGAGCCAGGTACCTGAGGACTGCTGGCCGGGGACAGCCGCTCTCTCGGCGTAATCGCAGCCGCCATGGGGCGCGGGCGCTCGCGCGCTAGGTCACATGGGCGGGGCGGGCCCGTGGCCCCCGCACTCACGAGAAGGGGCGGGGGCGGGGCCGGCGGCGCGGCCTCCCGTGAAGCCTCGCGCGGCGAAGGACCGGAACTCCGGGCGGCCGGCTGTTGATAATATGGCGGCAGTAGCTGCTTGGGTTTCTGGAGGAGGCGGTAGGGCCCACACCCGGAAGAAGGGTCTCATTTCGGACTAGCGTGGCGGCCGCTGCGGTCCCGGAAGTCCGGGCCGGTTGCTGAATGAGGGGAGCCGGGCCTTCCCCGCGACAGTCCCCCCGCGCCCTCCGCCCCGACCCCGGCCCC
>JAVKTM010012231.1:0-17196 GCA_032200785.1 Phataginus tetradactyla | reverse complement strand
TGCTGTTTTCATGCCCGCTCACACAGCATCCATTCTGCAGCCCACGGACCGAGGAGCAATGCAGACGTTCAAGCCTTATTGCTGAAGAAGCACATTTCATAAGGCCATCGCTGCCATAGACGGAGATTCCCCTGATGGATCTGGGCCAAGTAAATTGAAAACCTTCTGGAAAGGATTCAGAACATTCATGCTTTGTGGGAAGATTTCAAAATATCAACACTCACAGGAGTTGGGAAGAAGTTGATTCCAACCTTCATGGATGACGGGCTCAAGACTCCAGGGGAGGAAGTCACTGCAGGGGTGGGGGAAACAGCAAGAGGACTAGAATTACAAGTGGAGCCTGAAGATGGAACCAAATGGTTGCAATCTTCTGATAAAACTTGGATGGATGAGGAGTTGCTTCTTACAAATGAGCAAAGAAAGTGGCTTCTTGGGATGGAATCTACTGGTAAAGATTCTGTGAAGATTGTTGAAATGACAACAAAGGATTCAGAATATTGTATCAACTTAGTTGATGAAGCAGCCACAGGGCTTGAATAACGGACCCCTATTTTGAAAGAAGTTCTGTGGGTAAAAGGCTGTCAAACAGCATCGCATGCTACAGAGAAATCGTTCACAAAAGGAAGAGGCGATCAGTGCCCCAAACTTCACTGCTGTCTTACTTCAAGGAACGGCCACCACCTCCCCAGCCTTCAGCAGCCACCACCCTCATCAGCCATCAACACAAGACCCTCCCCCAGAAGGATTACGACCTGAACGTTCAGATGACGGGTAATATTTTTTAGCAATATTTTTTAATTAAGATGTGTACTTTTTTTTAAGACATAATACTATTACACACATAACAGACTATAGTATAGCGTAAGCATAACTTTCACGTACACTGGAAAGCCAGAAACTTCCTTGGGCTCATTTTATTTCAACATTATTTTTTACTGAGGTGGCCTGGAACCACACCGGCAGCATCTCCGAGGTCTGTCTGGGCTAGAGGATCACATCTTAAATCAGCTTCCTGCTAAGAAGCTAAAGACTGCTTTTCAATTAAAGGAGGTCTAATTAACAGTTTACTCTCTTAAAGAAATTACTTAGGTAAGTATATGAACACCAATCGTCTTGACATTTAAGTCTTGACATTTTTTTAACATAAACAGCACTAAATAAATTCAAATTTGCCATATTCATTAGTTAAAAATTCATCTACATAAAGATGAACATTGTATATATACAGGATGTAAAAACGTATCACCTAAGTTAGGAATTTTAGACTTTGGAAATAAATATACTTGGTGCTTTTTGTTGATGGCAACCAAAAACAAAAAGGAAAAGCAGATTTTATGAGCACAGCCCTGGCTTGAGAAGCCATTTTCTCCAGGGAAGCCTCCAAAGCAGGGAGCACCTCCGTGTGGCCGGCACCACAGCTGGGCCCGGCGGCGCGGTGAGGACCTGGGTGAACGACCCCGGGCCTGCGTAGGGGCCTCGCCCAGCTGAGGCCCGGTCAGCTCCTTCCCATCACTACCAGCAAGAGCAGGACCCCACTCAGCGCAAACTCGGTAAGGCAGGACCCAGAGCCAGATGGGAAATACTCCCAAGCAGTTCCCCTCACAATGCTCTTTCAAGCCCTCCAGGCTGTCCTGAGAACCTGGGCCTGCCCTGCTCCAGGGCCCTGAGCTCCATGCCCACCTGGGCTGTGAGCAGCCTGACTTGCCCAGGTACCTGCGTTTTGTACCAGAGAACAGGAACCATTGTCTTGTCTGCCTGACTGTGGAAGACGTGTCAGGGAGGAGACGTCCACTCTCGCAATCAGGACGCCAGAGCTGCTGGCCTGGAGCACCCTGGCACATGCATACATGCACGCACACACACCACTTCGTTTTCCAAATGCACGGTCCCTCCCTTCCCAGCCAGCCTCTTCGGCCGCAGCTACAGAGGGCTGCCTTCTACTGTCATCCTGCAAGGACCTGCTGGGTGCCCGCCCTATGCCAGCTGTCGTTCTCCGTGCTGGGACCACCACACTGATCACATATTGGGGTCCCTGTTCTCATGGAGGCTTAATTCTAGTTCAGGAGACAGATGATAAGCAGCAGAGCAAATAGAGAAATCAAAACATTCAGGTGGGGATACTTGTCCCTCAAATAAAGCAGCTCTTAGACGAGAATGTAGCGGAAGGTGGTCACATTTTGTTCACACCCCCACCTCCAACATCTCCACAAAGGTGGCCGAGTAACACCTGGCCCGTGTTACAGCTGCTCAGCTCCACAGATGCAGACCTAGACTGATCTTCTCTCAACAGAAACTGAAAGTCCCAGGTCTGTTGCTTACAGGCCGCCTCCGTGAGCCCAGCCGGTTGGAGCTCACGGCCCTTTTGACTGAACAGGGTCCCACCAAGCCTGCGAGGAGCTGAGGAACCTGGACTATAATCTGGACAGCTGGGCCCAAATGCATGCCTGGACACAACATCTCCATGAGGGGCAAAGTGGTGACTCGCTGGGCTGTCCAAGGTGGTCTTCAAACCGTTGTTCCTATCTACACACACATCACAGTGACATGAACCACCTCAGTGAATCTCCAAAGGTAGATTTGTGCCTTTGCTCCTATGATGCACATGTCCAATAAAATTTCCATTCTGTCCCCAAACCAAATAATGCCATCCTGTATCAATTTTACCTAGTTTGGTGGCCTCAGCACATCTCTCTTGTAGCGCACAGCTGCTTCAGTGGTGGAGAGTGTCAGGATGCTGAGAGGTGTTCCTGGTCTGCCCCTGGTTGCGAGGCAAATGACTGACTCTTTCTGTAGCACATTGGGAAATCGTTGAGTAACACCTGTTTTTGCTTCAGAAAGTGGCAAAGCCTGTTTTTGAGTTAGAGGCTCCCAGCAGCTACTTATCTGGGAATGACTGAACTGTCTCTAGGAAAGATTTTCTGGCAAGCTGTAGAAAGGTGAGCAGGAGGGGTGTCTGATGGCTCAGGGAGAACATTTTATAAAGGCGTCTAGTGAAAACTATTGCTTGGTGTTTGAATAGCAATAGTACCAACTCACTGTACTGAAAAAAAAGATCCACATGTGTGTATGCATATATGACAATAAATACACACACATATGCTTACAGGTATCCAATCTATGCATACTACATCCAATGAGTCTATAGTGAATTCACATCGAGCCGTCTCTGGACAATAGAATTTGTGGGAAGAAGGGGGCACCTGCACTTTCCTCTTTGGAAACACTATTTCCACACTTTTAGAAAGAATAACTAACTTTAAAAGAATAAAGCTTTTAAAGGAAAATATACTTTTATAAAGAACTCTAAAATAAAACTGTAAGTCCACCTTACTTTGAGGCCTCTTACTCAGTCACTAACCTGCTTGCCCTTGGCTTCTCTGAAGTCCCCACTCTGCCTGAATCCGGTCGTTTACACAGCAAACCCAAGCATCAGATGCCGCCTCTGGATGCCGCTATGCCTCCTGGGCTCCCAACGGCGCAGGACATCCCGCCTCACCCTGCCTGCACTCCTGGGGCCCAGCGGGACCCACCTGGGGTCCTCTGGTGAGCATCTCTCCTCAGGCTGGCTCCCCACTGCACGGGCAGCTCCCTGAGGCCTGGCCCCGTCCTGTGAGCTGGAAAGAAGCAAGATGTGCGGTGGGGACCCAGAGGAGGCCTGGCAGACGGCTACCCACCTGCAGTAAATATTCCCAGAGCTCTGCTCTGCACTGGCCCAGGCACTCGCCTGGCTGGGGGCTGCTCTCCAAAGTGGCCAGCATGGCCGGACGTTGGCTTTGCCCTGGAGCACCAGCTGCTCCTCTGGGAGGGAACCCCACACCTACTCATCTGTTCAGTCAAGAAGCACTTCCTGCTGCTCTGCGACAAGGACTCCCAGCAGGGCCAGAGTCCTGACCGGTGAGAGCCAGGTGGGCGGTGCACCCTCGCCCAGGAGACATCAAGCTGATGATGGGCTTTGAGGACTGGAAAGGGTCGTGACTCACGAGGGTGAATAAGCGTTCTGTGCTTACAGCATGTCCCCTGCAGGAGCACTTGGTCTCTGTGGGTCTGGGTTCCATCCCTGAAAGCCACGTGTCCCGTGTTCCCAAGGCATGACGCCTGGCGTGAAGAACCCAAGGCCCTCAAGGTGGAAATCTCTGTTGGTGGTCATAAGCAGCCAGAATCAGCAGGGCCCCGACCATGTCAACTGGCCCGAATCCCCGACAGCAGGTCGCACCTGACCGGGGACCAGGGCTTTGCTGGGAAACCGAGCTCTGTGGGGGCAGTGTAAGCAAGACAGAGGCTTCCCCAGGAATCCAGGGTTTCCTGTCATTTCAGCCTGTGTGTCCCGTTAACACATGGTGTTAACCTGTGCATTCAGTGGTTTGAAGGCAGTTGTACATCCTCACCTGGACACAGGCCCTCCTGGGAGATGGGTTGGAAACCAGTGCATGGGTGGAAGACGACACCGCAGCCTTTTCTTTCAAATCCACTCCTAAGCAAAGAATGCCTCAACTCTGACAGACCACAGCAAAATTCTCAGGCAAGGGGGATGCCCAGTGGGGCCAGCTCGAGCTGGACGTCCACCACGTGTGCAGGTTGCCCTGGACCCGGGCAGAGGCAGTGTTCAGAAAGCACTGGGCTGGCACGAGGCCACCCGTCCCGTGGGGAGGAGACACCCGAGCAGGAGGGCACCCATCGTCCCAGGCCAGGTGACACCCACGGGGCCTCCTCTGAGGTGGACCTCAGAAAAGTGCAGTCCTGGTGCCCACGGCCTTTCTCCTTTCCATGGGAGGCCACTGGCACAGCCCCCTGCTCTGACACGTCACTGTCTGGAGTCACCCTCCTTCCCGGAAGGGCTGGCCCTTCATGTGGCTTCTCGTCCTTTATCACTTGCCCACCAGTGACAGGGAGGCCTGAGCAGTGCTTGCTTTTTACTGTTTTAATTGAAGTAGAATTGATCTACAATATTATAATGGTTCAGGTGTACAACACAGTGATACAAAATGCTCAACACCATCAGTGTGATTACCCTCTGTCCCTCCACAAAGCTATTACAGTATTATTGACCACATTCCCTATGCTGTATTTTTATTCCTGGGATAATTTATTTTATAATTGTAAGTTAAACTCTGGAAACATAATACCAACTTACTTGCAAAGTAACCTTGGCTCAGAGCAAATTGCGATGGGAAAAAAATGATGTTTTCCTTTTGACCGGCTTTAAATTCTCAGTGGTGGTGGGCGGCCAACCCTGCTGCCAAATACGCCGTGTGTACGTGGTTCCACCAACCTGACTCTGGAGACAGTCTCTGGAAGCTGAGTTTTGGTCTCCAATCCAGGACCAGTTATACTCTGGCTCACCCTGGAGTCCCGCTTGCAGCCACAGCTCTTCCTACAGCCCTGAGGTGCTGGGAGGACTCTGTCCGCCGTGTGCCCACTGGGGCGGCAGCCGGGGGTGCTGCTTCCACTCCTTGTCCCCTCTGAGCTTCATGAGGGAACTCCTGGCGGCTCCTCAGACTTCCTTCCCCAAACATTCCTCACTCATGCCCGGGAGCTGTGTTTACTGTGTGCTGGACATGTCCTGGGCTGGGGAGGGCTGGAAATCAAGCCGTGAGCAGCCAGGGCCCTTGAACTCCCAGCCCTCACACGTGGGAGGCAGGGGGGCAGATTAATGGGTGTTTATGCGGTGACACGAGAAAGGCATGACTCAGGACACACAGGTGCTCTGTGACGGCCACAGGGACGGGCAGACCAGATGGAGGGGAAGGTTTCAGCGATGGTGTCCAGGCTGAAACTCGTGGGGTGCGCAGTGCAGTGGGGTGGATCTGCAAGCAGAAGGGGTGGTCCCGGGGCAGGGAAGGGGCACGTGGCTCAGGACCGCAGGTCAGAGCAGCTCAGCATGCTGGCTGCAGGGCAGGGGAAGGCGTGGAGAGGGGCGGGGTCAGGGTGAGACTCGGGGAACCAGGGCGTAGGCCTGGACTTCACTGACATCTGGGAGGCGGGCAGGGTGTCCAGAGCATGTTCCTGCTACCTGGCACCTCTATCTCTGGCCCTATTACATGCCTGTGTTGACTCACGGGCAGACTTTTTTATGTAGATGGAATTCTTCTATTTTTTTTTCTTTCTGCTATTCACCTTTTTAATTGAATAAAAACCTTGGCCATATTTTAACATGATTAGATAAAGATCCACCTCTTCCTCCGCGATGGCTGTGAGGACATTCCGCGGTATGGAGTCTCACAATCTATCTGGCAGCCGGCCCCTCTGTGCCGACACAAGCTCTTTCTAGTTCTTGGCGATTCTGAACAGAACTACACCAAACTGTTCGCAGAGTTATTTTTGAACACATGTGCATGTATCCAGAGGAGAAATTTACAGAATTTCTTACATTTATCTTATAGAACCAGAACCCTAATCCTTAACCAACCACCCTCCAAGAGGTCACAGTGGCTACATGCAGCAGCTCTGGCCCCAGACCCAGGAAATGATTACAACCATTTTAATCTTGTATTCAACTGGGTGAAAGGGGCATCCAGTTGTTTACTTGGCCTTTTTTTAGTAACAAGTGAGATTGAACATCATTTCCTGTGCTTATTAGTTATTACACATCTTTTCCTATAAATTTGCTTTTCATATCATTCGTCTGTTATTTAAGCTTTTCTTATTAGTTGCTAAGTGCTCATTCAGTGTCAGAAGCCAGCACGTAGAGGACACTGTGATCAGGCCACAAGGAGCCCCAGAGGACATGCTAGGTGGGGTCCCACTGGCAGGGGTGGGGCACAGTCTGGCCCATAGAGTCTAGTGGGGTGGGCTTGCCAGGGGCTGCAGGGAGACAGAAGGGGAGTCGCTGATTGACAGGCAACCAGCTTCCATTCAGCCAGACGAGCCAGCCTGGGGCTCTGGTACCCCCTCGCACAGGCAGCCATCCCCTATTCCTGTGAAAAAGGTGTTGAGAGGCTAGGCCTCCTGTCAGCTGTTCCTACAAAACAAAATAACATAAAACAAAAATAAAGTAGCCCTTTCTTTGTTTAATGCTCTATTTGGCTGCACTCCCGTCTTTAATATTAAAACATGCAATAGTATACATCCCTATCATGCTTAGGAAGCCAAATCAAGCGTTTCTTTAAAAATCACCTTCTCCTCAGCTGTACACTAACTGGCTACTTCTCATAAGCTGTTGCCAAATGCGTGGAAAGCCCAGGATACGTGCTGGGGCCCTGGCTCTGGGCTGGCCCCTCAGACACATCCCTGCTGGACTCAGGAAGGGGCTGGGGTGGCACTGCTGGGCTCGGGCCGCTTGGCTCGGGCAGCGTCTAGCGGCTGGGGACTACGGCACTGCGTCTGCATGATTCTTTCCTAAAAACGACAGACGGCGCTTGCTAAGTCAGCATNGCTCGGGCCGCTTGGCTCGGGCAGCGTCTAGCGGCTGGGGACTACGGCACCGCGTCTGCATGATTCTTTCCTAAAAACGACAGACGGCGCTCGCTAAGTCAGCACNCAGCATGCTCAGGTGTTCTCGGTGCTTCCAGTGTCTATGTCACTTAGTTTAGTATAATTTATTGTGTTGTTTCTAAAAGCCAGCTGGTATTTTCACTGGTATGGTGTGAATTTATGCATTGATACAGCAGGACACCAGCACAGGTTTATGGAGAGGGAACTAGTGTTCATGCCAGAGCCCGTCTCTTAGGCCGAGGCCGAGGCCGAGGCCGAGGTGTAGAGCATGTTACNACTAGTGTTCATGCCAGAGCCCGTCTCTTAGGCCGAGGCCGAGGCCGAGGTGTAGAGCATGTTACGGCGACGGGCGGAGGCCCCAGCCGCTGGGTCTCTGGAGCACGGCCAGGGGTTTGTCTTCTAAACTGTTGGCACGAAGCCAGCCTTTTGATGCTTTAATTGGTGGGTAGCAAGCAGTGTTTAAAGATGTCGGTTGTCCTAGGGGAGGCCGTTTTCACTCCTGTTGGACAGAACATCTTTAAGGACTCAGCTTGTGACTGGAATCCAGCTCTTCCTGCGTGCGCACCTTGTGCATCAGTGAAAGTCCGGCTTCTTCCGAGGCCTGCAAACTGCAGGGCTGACCGTGGCTCAGCCGCGGAGCGTTCACTGCCATCGGCTGAGAGGACGCCTTCCACGTGGTAGCTCCTTGCTTGGCAGGGATTCCGGCTCCTTCTGCCTCCCCGTCTTCAACCTGCAGCTCACCAGGCCCGCACTGGCTTCCAGAGCCACGCAGACAGGCTCCAGACGGCGAGGGGAACGGCACCCCCGGAGGCTGCGCGCCACGCCGTCTGCGTGCCTTCAGCAGTGCCCTGTGGGTGTAACGGATGCTACACGCCACTTCCTAGATTCACTGGACGGGACTGAGTCCCATGCCGACTCCTAGAAGCCAGGGACACTTGGGAATACAGTCTTATTTCAGGAAGCTAAGTGACAGCTAAAGTTTAAGTGTTCTTTTAATGCAGAAGGAGAGAAAAAATATTGGATGACAATTATCAGTCTCTCGGCAGGGGTTTGGGGAGAACTGTGGTCCTGGACATCACCTTTCCACAATTTTTAGAGACTTTGGGAGAACAATGTCTGGCTCCGCCCAGCAGGGCCCGCTCCCAGCGATCGCCTCCAGTCATGGGTTATTTCAGTGTGGTTTCCACCAGCCCAGTGCACGGATCTGGACTTCTCCCCGCCTCTCCCAGCTATGCCTCTTCAAGACGTGTGCTAGATGAACGCCCAAGAACCATGTGGCTCTGGGACCTTGCTCTCCAGAGCTGTGGGCCTGGGGCTCTTATACCGACAGAGTGGTAGAGATCTGGCTCCAGGTGATGTGGGAGTCCCTGACGAAGGAGCCCACAGAGTGTGTCCCGAGCCAGGTCGTGGTCCCCTCTCTCCCACCGCTGCCCCACAGGTGAGCCCTGAACTGAGATACATAGTGGGATTTGATGGGAAACTGCAGGAAGTGCCTTGCTGAATGGGGTCTCCGAAGCCTGGCTTGCTTGCTTTTATTGCTCTCCTTAGAATCAGCATGGGGGTTCCCCGAGTCCAAGGAGCTGTGTTTAGTGTCTTTCACGGTGTATTTCTTCTTGGTGCTTTTATTGGTTTCACTGAGAAAGACCCTCCCACCAAACAGGTCCCCCTGTCGGCATACTCTCCAGATGGTGTCTTCCCGGGGGACAACCATGGCTTCCATGCCTGAATACCGGGTTTGGGTCACACCCGGCCACTTACCACACGTCACATCTGACTTGGCAGCGTCCATTACCATCCCTCGGGCTGGAGCAAAATTTTCAATAAGGCGAAATCATGACTCATGCAAACTTCAATGGATGCATGTCAAACTCATTAATCAGTGAGGAAACCAGAAAGAGGAAGTGGTTAAGACTGGTTCCAAGGGTAAATGGGAGACACAATGCATATATATTTATGGTGTGTACCCTCATGTACCACAGATACACACATAAATATCAAGGATGTTGAAATGAATTTGTTAATAGTTGCAACATCAGTTACTATCAATAGAAAAACATATTTGAGGTTTTCTTTTCTACAGGGAATCAATTGCCTCTCTGTCAAACAAAATTGATTTTGCATTACTACAAACAAAAATAATTTACACTAATGTCGATTTTCAGTAAGTCAATTTATTATCCCTACAGAGTTGTGCAATAGTGTAGTGAGTAGAGACTTGATCAAAGATGCACAACCCCTGTTGAATCGTCGCTGGAGGGGTTAGTGACAGTCCTAGTATCGCATAAAAAAGGAACCCAACTATCTCTGTGTTTCGTCTCTAAGTCTGGGCAATTTTTCCTGAGAGCAGCTACCTAGCCAGGTGATTTATATACATTATTTCGTGATTTTCCGTGACAAGCCTGTGAAGTGGAGATGTTTTCCCCATGTAGCCGATGAAGCAATATAAATTCAGTGAACTTATGCAATTCCCCAAGGTCACGCGGCCAGCAGACGGCAGAGCCGTGGTTTGGAGCCAGGCCAGCTGGACGGCAGAGAACCAGCCCTTCAGTCCCACCCCGGGAATGCCCTGCCTGTGGTTTCCTGCTCATCAGTAGAACGGGGGTGGCTTTGTACACACAGAGTCAATATATATAAATAACACATACTCTATAGGAAAATAAATAATAATAACTAATATCTAAAGTCCCAGTGCATTAAAGACTTCCAATAAATGGCAGGGACTTTACTATGACCACAGTGAACAGTGCAGCCCTGTGGATGCCTGTGGTGGCTACTCACCTGTTTTGTGACTGTGCTCTGCCTCCTCTCCCCCTCCTGGGGACACCTGATGCTCCTCTGGAACTTGTTATCCTGTCCACCGTCCCGTTCCCAGCCAGCTGGACGCAAACACTACGAGCATGTTTCCTCTTTCAACCTGGCAGCCAGGTGATCACGAAGTCTACAGAATCTAACTTCTTAATGACTCNACTTGTTATCCTGTCCACCGTCCCGTTCCCAGCCAGCTGGACGCAAACACCACGAGCATGTTTCCTCTTTCAACCTGGCAGCCAGGTGATCACAAAGTCTACAGAATCTAACTTCTTAATGACTTTGAACTCTGACCCCCTCTCCACCCCTGGTGCTTTCTAGGGTCAGGGCCCCTCAGCTCTCCCTACGCACAAGCCCCATCTCTACCCACAGTCACCCATCTAAGATGGAAGTTTGATCATGTTCCATAAAAACTTTATAGCTCCTTTATTCATTTATTTAGTTTTGATGAACATATTTGACTCCTTGAAGTGGCTCTCAGAGGCCCTCAGAGTCCTGCCCCTCTCCCAACCAGGCGTTCCCCCCACCCCCCGTCTCTGTTCCTTTTCTTGGAGAGAGCCTGGGACCTCTTGGCGACTGGGCCCATGCTGGTGCCTGCTGGGAATGCCTGCCTGCTTCTCCACCTGCCTCACTTCATCTCTTCTGAAGGATTCTGCTAACATGTTACTTTGCTCAGAAATCTTCCCGTGAGGCCTTTCACCCTGGTGCATTGCCCCGTTTCCATGGCCCTCCCTGGATGCCGGCCCCGGCACCTCCATCATTTACCATCTTCCACCGCACCGAGTGCCTGCAAGGGGCTGGCATCTCCGGGCCTCCATGTGGCAGGACAGTGCTTCGAAGGAGTGCCCACCAGTGGCTGCTGAAGGCGTATGTGGCCACGGGGTCTGAGAAGCTTCGAGAGAATCGATCCTGATAGGCACGAGCTGAGTCTGAACCCAGCTGGGCTGACCCTACACGGCATGTGAATAGGTACCCCAACAGCTTGCCACAGCTCTCTGACTTTCGCACCTACAAGATACTCCCAGGTGATGACTTGGAAGCCAAACAGAGCGGAGCTCCTGTGGAGCTGGTGAAGGGCAGGAAGGCCAAGGTGAGAGGACAGGTGTTTGACTCATTTCAAATTTTTAAAAATATAGGTCAGGACTTAGCTTGAAGCAGGAAATGAGCAGGGTCCAAGCTGGGCTGTTTAGGGCCCGCCCTCCCACGTGCTGTGGGTTTGACGTCGAAGCCGGGCACAGACACAGTCCCCGAGGAAGCGGACCACACTTCCAGTTCACCTCCGGGATCGCTGGGGAATGCTGCGGAGACCCCACTTGGGCAAAGCCTCTTTGAAAGACTGATTTGGCAACCTGCCAGGCCAGCTTCTGGGGAGCAGAAGCTCTGGGCGGAACCAGGGCACCCTCCCGCTCTGCCTCGCCGTTCCGGCCTCCCGCTCTCTCTCTGTCTCTGTCTCTCTCCCTCCCTCTCTGTCTCTCTCTCCTCACCTAGAGTCACAGATACAGATACGGGCCGTTTGGGCCTGGGAAGGACACAGGTCCCGGCCAGGCCGCCATCAGAGACGCACCAGGAGAGGGCAGAGAGCAAGAGGCAGCCGAAGCCGGACAGACTTCCAGGAACTCGACTTCCAGCCTCGTTTGGAAGGACGTCTCATACTTCGTACCTCTTTTCCTTCTTTCAAAGTACATTTTGTGATCTGTGATTGATTTTGTGACGCAGGCCTTTTGTATTGGCTGGAGGATCAATTAGACACTGGATTCACAGGGGACTATAGAGAAGTAAGGGTCTGGCCTGCCTAGAGATGAACCCATCCCGTGGCTGAGGGCCCCCCCGAGCTCTGTCGTGGGTGCACGCTGTGTGGTTAAAAAACATCCATTAGTTTTTCCCTGCTTGATCTGCCTTTTGTTAGTCTAACGTGCAGGGCCCCAGACAGGGCATCTCGGAGGGAGAAGCCCTCCATGCCCTCCAGTCCGTGAGCTGGGAGCAAGTCAGAGAACGTCTCTTCCTTAGGGGCCTCAGAATCCCAAGGGACCCCAGGGGCCCTGAGCTCACTTGGGAGGGCCCCACCGGAACTAACAAATAAGAAACACCAAGTGGTAATAGAGCAGCAGGGAATTAAAAAAACCGGAACAAACCGGCACAGGCAAAAGAATAGTTACATTGTTTTGCAATGTTTGCTCTGTGGCTCCAGGTGATTCTAAAGTGGGTGGTCCCGGATCACAAGGTTGAAAAGAGGCCTTCCTCTGACGTGTGTCTCTCCCCCAGGGGAAGTTTGGGTCCTGTCCACTCCCCTTTCCAGAAGGTGTAGGCGAGGCCGGGTCTCTTAACCCCCGTCTGGGACTGCCACACAGACAGGACCCGAAGCCCCCGACAGTCCTGCACAGGGTAAGGTTTCTTCAGTAGCATGAAGAAAAGGCCTCCTTCGGGTCTTGCACAAGTTCCCATCTTAGCTTTTTTGGAAAAATTCTTATCTCCCCTGCAATTGATAATATTCTTAAATTCTTCTAATCTCAACATGCCCAGAGCCCATCCGTGTAGTTCCTTGTATTCCCCTGATCCTAGAGATTTTTGTGCAAAAGAAGGTCTCCTTCTAGAGATACCAGAGCCTGCGGGTGGGGAGGGTGAAACGGGTACCACGGGTACCATGGCGGAGCAGCGGCCTCGCCTACGGCGGGGGATGTGGCCGCCCTGGGGCCTTAGAGGAGGGGAAGGTCTCCCTGAGGGGCCAGTTTGCACACTCACGTGACTCACACTGACCCTGCGTGTTTGGGACAGGAGGGCGCGGAAATGGATGGTCTGTGCACGTTTACAGACATTTCAGTAACTCCCCTCCAGGGACAGAGTGCCTGGAAGAGCCAGACTCGGGGATCCTTGCCTCAGTTCGCGTGCAGGCACCCAAAATATGCCACGAGGGCACGGGAGGATTTTGAGCTGAAGGCAGCTTTTGAGAAAAGGCAAACACAAGGGAAACTGTCTGCCCCCGGCCCCTGCCGGGAGGGTCAGGTTACCTTATCCTGAGACCCGTCTAGGCCCCCCAGCCGGAGGGGACCAGGGAGCCCGCCCGCCTCACAGACCTTGCCGAGCCCACCTTGCCTCCTCCAGCCCCCAACCGCTCCTTCCATGTCTCATGCCCTGAGGACGTCCAAGTCCCTGCTTTGTCTCGTCACTTGTCCTTTTGCTGAGATGCTGCAGAAGCCCACATTCCAAGCACCCGAGTTCTGTTTGGATCACCCCGCCCAGCCCCGTGTGCCTCCAGTTGACCTGCCCTTTGTCGGGCTAGCCTGCAGACCCCAGCCGGAAGCCTGAAAGGGTAGGCAGTCTGGGACCCTCTTGAGGGGGAGTAGCCCCTGGGAGGGAGGAGTGGTCTCTGGGGGGAACCCCTGGGAGGGGGTAGTGGCCCCTGGGGGGACCCTCTGGGAGGTGGAGAGTGGCTCCTGGGGGGAACCCCTGGGAGATGGGGAGTGGCCCCTGGGGAGAACTCCAAGGAGGGGTGAGTGGCCCCTGGGGAAACCCTCTGGAAGGTGGGGTGTGGCCCCGGGGTCGGGAACACCTCCACCTGGGGCTCTTGGGCTTGTACACAGATCTGCATTCTTGGGGCAACTTTGAGAATCGCCTGGAAGGTGGACGGATATGGGGAGAAACAGACAGACAGACAGCCCACAGAGCCCAGCACCCCTGAGGCAGCGAGCGGCATCCACAGTGACCACCCCTCCCTGGGCCAGCGGCTGCCCTGGGTCAGGGAGGCGGGGGGCAGGATGGCAGGCTGACCCCGCCTGGCAGGGAGCCCTGAAGACCAGGGGCTTCGCCAGGACGACCGGCTGCGCAGCACGAAGTGAACAGGCATCAGATGTCCCCGGTGAAGCCTCGGAGCAGAGTGGCGACCTCGGCGGCAGGGAGGCCGTGCGCTGCGCATCCCTGGGCCCCCAGCGGCTCAGAGACAGGGAGCTGGCCCATCCGGGGAGCTCACGGGGGCCCCTGGAGCCGCAATGGGAGCCCTGGTTGTGGGTGAGGGAGGTGCTTGCCTCTGGAAGCTGAAGCCACTGTCCTGATCACCAGGTCGGCTCTGCTGACAGCCTCAGCCTGAGGGAAGCCCGGGCCAGCGGGCCGGTTCTCACTGTGCCCCGCTGTGTGGGACACGGTCGCCCACGTGGCAGGTTTGGCTGCTCTGGTCTGGGGCTGAGGAGCAAAACGCCTCAGCCAGAGGACGGGCCTGGCCTTGCCTGCCGGGCCAGCAAGGAGACCTTCCCCGGACTGACGCAGACGGCTGAGAGCGGCCTGGGAGGCGAGCGCCAGCTGTTCCTGAAAGTAGCTTGTCCCAGGGAATCACTTTCCCTGCGCAGACCTGCAGTTACCGTGTGAGGGGGAGGCCGCATGGGGTCGTGGGAGTGTGCGCAGCGCCCTGTGATGGCAGTGGAGGCCCCTGTGCACCAGGAGGCTGTGTCCTTTGGCCAGGAGAGTGGGGCCTGGCAGCAGGAAGGCTGAGCTCTGCTGGTGTGGGTGGCACCACCTACCCGAAGAAGTAGGTCTGTGCCTTTTAAAATGTCTGCGCAGCAAAAGTGTCTATCGTGCCCTGTACCCCAAAGGTCACCGGTTGAACCTTGATCCTTCCAGTTGCCAGAACAGGTGCAGGGGTCAGAGCCAATGTGCCCCAGTGGGCCTGGAGGAAGCGCCCCAGGTGGGACCTACTGGCTTCCCTCCTGGACGCGGGCTGGGCTGCCCCAGAGAGCAGGCGGGCCGCACCTGGAGTTGGAGGCAAGGATCTGGGTGGCTGCCTCGAAGGGCCGGCAGGGCCAGGAGGAAAATCACAACCCTTGACAGCACTGATTGCGGGCGAAAGGAGAGGACGTGCATGCACACACACACATGCACACACACACACGTGTGGCTGCTCTTTGTAAACCGTCAAGCATCCCCTCACAGGGCCGCTTAGCCTTTCTCAGCTCCAGCTCTATGTGCGAGCCCACACCCATGGTCTCCTGCACCTTCTCTGCCAACCTCTGGCCCTGTGTTCCCTGCACCTTGGCTGGCTGCCCTCCAGGAAGCCCGCTCCCCCTGCCGTGGCTGCTGTGTCCAAGGAGCGTGTCACCCTGCTTCTAGTCTGTAAGAACCTCCCCACCACCTGGGATGTTCACCAGGCAGGGCATCTGAGGCCCGCATGGTGTGGTGTCCAGCCCGGCTTCACACTGAACCTGGCCAATGCTCCCTTGTTCAGACGTCGGGCAGACGTCCCTCCTCACTCGCTGGCCTGAGCCCGTCACCTGGAAGGCTTGTTAAGACGTGCAGCTGGGCCCCACCCTGGAGTTTTGATTCTTCTGTTACCAGTCAAATGAGTCCCAGGTGCCACAATGCTGCTGGTCATGGGAACACCCTGGGAACCCTGTCTCACAGGTCTTGCTGGGCAGGCCTCCACTCAAGCGGCAGCCCTACCTGGAATACCTTCCCTGTCTTGGAAACCTTCCCTGGGCTGCTGTAACAAGGCACAACAAACTCGGCTCTGGAACAAGAGAAACCCATCGTCTCAGCATTCTGGAGGCGAAGTATGAGGAGGGCTGGGCTCCCGGCAAGGAGTCTTGGGGACAACCTGCCCCTATGCCTTTCTCTTAGCTTCTGGCGTCTGCTACAACCCTTGGCTTGTGGACACATCCCCCCCAGCTCTGCTGAGAACCTCACACGACCCTCCTCCCTGTGTGTCTCTGTCCTCTTCTTATGAGGACTCCAGCTACATTAGATCTGCGGTGCGCCTGACCCCATCTTAACTGCATGACAGGTGCAAAGGTCACATCCACAGGTAGCAGGAGTGAGGACTTCAAGTTTCCAGGGGAACGGTTCACCCCTTCCTCCCGTGAAGTGCTCTCCGATCTGCACCTGGATGGAACTCCTTCCCTCTGAGCCCCACAGCCCTGTGGACGTGCTCAGTCACAGGGCAGGCGCGCTGCAGTTGTGCAGGCCCCGCATTGGCCCGTGAGCCCCTGGAGGACACGATTACGTCCTGTCCACCTCGTGGCCTGTGCCCTGCACCCCTGCTCACACACGAGGCTGCACATCCTGGCGGACGGTGCCCAGGACTGTGACACTGGGCGTGGAGACGGGACGGGCGCCACCGCAGGACCTCCAGGGAGGTTTCACCGCGGCCACCCAGGAGGGGCATCTATTACTACCACTCTCACTCCGCGGATGGAAGGAAGGAGCTGCACAGTGGCTGTCTCGCCTGAGGCCCCACGCCTGAGACATAACACCAGCAACTGTGTTCTGCTGCTCGGCTAGGACTGACGCACCCACCCTGCCGTTCTACTCTTGGCCACGTGTCCTTTGTCCTCATATCTTAGCTCCCTACCAGGGCCAGCTACCTATCTGGGGGCCCCGTGCACGGTGAGAGAAGGGCCCTTGTTCCAAGAGCAGGGAGAGGTGCATTAAAGTGCTGAAGACCCAGCATGTTCCTTTTTCTGGAATCTTTCTTCTTCTACCTATCATGGTGGTCTTTCATTTGCTAGTTAATTTTCTAAAAAGGAAAATTAACAATTCTTAGCATGAAGTTCACTGGTCAACTTTACTGTGTACAATGCCAATTTAAAGGCAAATATAAAAACATTGATCTCATTTGCAAAATCACCAGAGTTGGTCAGGGTGTACCCGTAGCTTGCACCTCTGGGTTCCGTTCCCACCGGCACAGGGCTGCGCACAGCACGACTTGGCTGCCCCTGGTTCCCTCCTCGGCCTGCGAACGGCCCGGCACCTCCACCAGGCGCACGGCGAGCAGGGGAGGACGGAGGAAGGGAGCTGCGGCCCCTCTGTCCCTCCTCCGTGTCGTTGCCAGGATAAAGGAGCCGGAGGACACGGGGCACCCTGAGCCTGGGGCTCCTTGTCGGGGTGCCCTGGGACCCACCGCCTCCTTTCCCCCATAAGTGCTGGTTCCAGAGGAAAGCTCTTGGACTCTTGGGACCCCTGTTAGGGTCACAGACA
>JAVKTM010012224.1:0-20425 GCA_032200785.1 Phataginus tetradactyla | reverse complement strand
TTACTGGTTATGTTCCAGGCTGTGGCTTGTGTACAGTTTGCCATTCTGCAAGGCAGGCTGAACAAAGGTAAATGGCCATTTGTAATACAGTATATTACTCACTTTATGTGCTGGAATGGTAGAGAGCAGTGACCAACAACAAATTTGAGAAGGGCCAGTTGTCAGCTTACCATGTTCTTTTAACTGTGGAGCATCAAACATACCATACAGATCCCCCTTCCCTAGATAGATTGAGACTGTGGCTTGAGGGAATCAGATTTTAAATGAAAGAATGGGCTTCCCCAACCTAACAGAAGAGAACTTAGAATTTATTAGCAGTGTTCTAATGTATGACCAGTATAAATTGGGATGGAGTCTCTCATTAATTGAATAAATGTGTACTGATTATCTGCTTTGTGTTAGGCATTGTTCCAGCTGCCTTATGAATGGTGGCAGATAGGATGATTTCTTAGGGAGTAAGCATCTGGGGAGGGAGAAAGACAATTGTACAAGCAATACAGTGTAGTGTGATAAGTGATTTATTTGTGAAAGCATAGGGATCCATATCAGTGACATGGAATCTAATCACAAAGTCTAAGCAAAACTTCCTAGAAACAGTCTCCAACGCTGGTATTAAATATCTGTATTCCCTGGGACCATTTGGACACCATGTTCCTGGTTTCTGAATTCCTGAATTCCTGTCTCGTGATGATTTTCTAACTTATGCTTTGGGCCATTCCATAGTGTGGCAAAATTATTCATCAACCTCTTCTCCTTGAGGCTCATTTTTATGTCTAGACACTTCCATGTATAGTGTTTCATTTGATGCGTTTTTAGCTCCTTAAAAGGCAGTTTATTAGTAAACATAAGGCATGCTTCCTTAAGAATGCAGAGACTGTGGAGTCTGGCTGTTGAGGGAGCAAAACTGCTTCACTGCTTGCCCCAGAAGCAAGTCCTTTCGGTGGTACTGATCTGTTATTTATCCATGAGGAGTCTCAAAGAAGAAGTAAACATCTCCAGGCTAATGGTATACTGATGTTCTAGCTGCTTTGGAACTTAACATCAAAATTAATGAAGTTGTGATATGTAATATTGTTATCCATAGACTTTTGACCTTCTAGTGCAGATTTTGTGCAAATGAACTTGATAGGAATCAAGCTATTTCCATGTGTATACTGATAGCATTTGTTTGCTCTCGATTAAGAAAGCACACCTTATTGCCAAAGCAATACAAGTCAGCGATAAAGTGCCTTTCATTTTATTCTGTCCAGGAATGTTCAAATTAGAATTTATTTTCTTCCCTTTCAAGTCTGATGTCCCTTTTAGATGGAAGATCCCTGATTCATTAATTAGTAAATTAATTTCATACTATTTTTTATGTACTTCCTAACATGCCAGCAACTGGAAATCCTAACAAGTCAGGAACAACGCAGTCCTCGTTGGAATTTAATGATGAATATTGAACAGTTTTAAGGGGGAAGCAGGCCCCTAAGAAGAAGAAAAACACTGCAGAAGAAAGTTGTTTTGGTATCCTCTACTTTGACTCACAGAGACGATGAGATAAAATATCAATATGATATGGTCGTTTGTTTCAGATATACATAGACTCTGCTTACTTCTGATAGTGCAGAGATTACTGGGCCTTGTCCTAAAGTGGTGATCCTCCACATAGCTGAGTAGTTTGAAGGCTTATATCCATCAGTGCCCAAGTAAGACATGTCAGAGTCAGCAACTGTTTCTTTGATTATGTCCTGTCTCTTCAAGTGACCTGCTGGTAGTTGCCCAATTTCATTTTCTCCAGCTTTGTAGCTGATGTTGTTTCTTGCTTTTACATCAAGCACTTTATAGATGACTTCTAAGTGTGAATCTGAGGTATCCAATATTTTAGCTATACTCCAAAAACCAGCCCCAGATTATTATTCATGAATGGTGTGAATGTTGTAGCAGGGAGTTTAAGAAGAAGAGAGGGCTGGGACTTTTCTATAGGTACAGTTTTGACATATTTACTAAGGAGTCTGAATTTTCTGGATTTGTGCTTTGATGAAGAATTATTTACTTAAAAGAAACCTGCAGTTTCTTCACAGTCATGTTAGGAATCCTAGGTTAGTGCAGGCAGATGTGTCAAACAGATGACACCCAAGATGTACTAGGTTGAGAAACCAAATCAGGCTAAGTAAATACAGATTTGGAACATTTTGACATCTCTCCACAACTTTTACAAAGCTAAAAGTTTACAAAGCAGCTCCAAAAAGGAAGGAGTAAGGGCTGAGAAGAGGCAGCTCAAAAGACAATACACAGAAAAGAGTATCAGGCCAGAAATCCAAAGACCTTCTTCTCGCTTCTCGTTCTGATGTGGTCAATACTGAATTGAAATGCTGAGGTCTCTTACATAGAAGGCTGTGTCGTGTGCTCCTCGGAGCTCTTAAACAGGATTTACTTGCTGTTATTCATCATTGAGCAGGAGATATTTAATAGGTACCTTAAAGCCTCTATCACCTCTTTATTCTAGAGGGAAAATACTACGAAAAATACATATATATGCTCAGTGAACATAAACTTGCACAGCAAATCCAAGAATTGAGTGCTTCTTAGGCTGACAGAGAAAAAGTATTTTTTTCCTAGAACTCTAAAGGTCTGAAGATAACCAAAGACAGTTTATGAGTTTACGAGGGGGAGGCACTACAAAGTGATGAGTTGTTCCACAAGCTGTACTCAGAAAAGCAGCACCTAATTTAATAGATACTATTCACCTAAATTCTTAGATGCTATTTATGTAAGATAATGTATGTGCATGTTGAATGTCAAGCATGTGTCGAATATCTCACACACATTATTTATAACTCTTTCACAACATATTAGGGTTGGGTAGATAATCCCAAGACTGAGAACATCCAAAAAACACGTTCTGTGGGTGAATCAATATTAGTAAATTGGGAAACTGGAATTCAAACTCTGGCCCCCGTGGCTCCACAACCCATATTTCTGCATCTTTTTGGCCCTCAGCAACCACTTACTGGATGTTCGTTGTTCCCTGGGTTGTGTTATCCAGTCAGTTTTATCTGATCAAAGAGCTAGGACCCCCTAATCCTCAAATCTTTGACTATTTACCATCCTTCCTGTGGATTCAGGACTTCTTTAGAATCTTCTTTCCAACCCATTGGGCATTTGCCTAACCTGGCCATCTGTCCTGTATCCTATGCAGATTGCACCATTTTATTCCAGCCCTTCCAGTATAAGACCTGCATATAAAATGAACTGAACTGTGATCTTGGCTTTTTGCCTCAAGATCATAATACGACCATGGCCCCTCGAGGCCTTAATGTTTTCCTAGAGAAAAGGCCCTAAATAAATAAATAAATAAATCCTAAATAAATCCAGGAAAATTGTGTGTTTTGTTAGTCCAGCCTCATTTATAGCAAAAAGACCACAAGCAAATAATGATATCAAAGTTGATTTAAGGGTTAGGAGGGAAGGCTCTCACTTGGCTTAACGGGTACATCATGTGTACAGCCAGCAGTTTACATGAGTACATTCTCTAATCATGTATGACTGAGTTCCTATAGGGCACCAGACTTTCTTTCCTAAGCTATGTGTTGTGAATTCTTTGTACTTTTTGAACCTTGCCTCCTCCATTTTCCAACACACCACTTCTCCATTGGCCACAGGAATCTCAACATTTCTTCTCTACAGCATTTGGGTGGGTTATGCATTACTGCAAAGAAACAGTGCAGAAATACACCAGGTGAACGCCTAACATCTGATTTAACCAGCCATGGCTTTGGAAGCTTCTCAGAAGTGAGGTTACTGCTCAGAAAAAGAGCAGCAGGAGTGATTAGTAGCACAACTTTCTTTACCCCTCTTATTCCCTAATTTCGATCCCAGGGATCCTATTAACTCAGAGAAGGATCTTTAGATTTGGGAAAAAGATGCATTTTAGTGTCACAGAAAGAAAAAAAACAATTTTTTTGTTGTTGTCATTGTTTGTTTTTTAGTAAATGGGGCCCGAGTCAGCATGCTTGAAGACTTTATGCCATCTGTATGAAATCATGTCCTTGGAAAATAAGTGGGATGGGGGACTCAGGCCGCATGTGCCCCACTAGGTTTTTTTATGTTGTTTACCTTTAATATATGTGATATATGTTAAGTAAATATGTAGGTAAGGATGCAGAGAGGTGGGTAGATGCATAGATAGTAACAATCCTTATGGAACTTCTATCTTTTTGTCTGAAGATGCTGGTGTCCTTACCATGTTGCTAACACTGTGAATCATTTCACAGCCTACTCTTGAACATTAGACACAATGCCTGCCAATGTATATGTAGTCACAATAATTAAAATTATGATTAATCATAGAGTGGCACAAAAATATTACCATATGTGGAAATAGTAAAATGTAATATGCACATGTTGGATGGCAACAGTAACACAAGCAAGACTTCATAGAGATATGACAGGCTGTGTGGGGATCAAGTGGCAGGAACCAGAAGTCCAGCCATTTGCTCTAGAGTCAAGGGAACAGCACGGTAGCCACAACGTGATCTTGACAAATTTGCGTTTATAATTTGAATTGACTTGTGATTTCTGTTCTCCATTGAAAGTCTTGGTGGTTGCCCAAATGGTGTGTGGAATTCAATCTACATATACTAAATAAAAATAATGAAACCTCTGGCCTGGAGTGAGTACTTGTCACACAGTTTCTTTCCCTTTCCAGGCCATTCCTGCCTCAGTATTTTTCTTGTGTTGCTCTCTCTCCTTAGAACATGGGGTTTCCTTGTTTTCTCTTCTAGCCACTTGTGAAAAGCCTACTCATTTTCTAAAACTCACGGCCAGCTCTGTTACCAGTGCCTACCCTGGACACATTTTCCCTCCTTCCTCCCTTCCCCCTAACTCCCTCATATGCCCAAAGCTTGGATGTAACAGCCCTGTGATACTCTGGGATTGCTTTCACATCCTTCTCAGCTGGACTGTCAGAGCCCAAAACTGAGGGCTAGCTTAGATTCATTTTATAGCTTTCTTCAGCACCTAATAGTAGATTGAATAAATAAATGGCTTTTCATAAAATATCCCTTGTTTTTACTGGTGAAAGACTGAAGAAATGAGCTCATTGGGATAACAGTTTGGCTGAATATGACATTTATGATCTTAAGGACTTTAAGTTTTTAGTGCAAATCAGAAACTGGATGCCTTTGAAATAAAATAATCTGTCTCTCTTCACACCAGTGACAGATTTGCATAAACACTTGGTGATGCTTAGAGAACCTTAAAAGATAAGCACTTTCTTAATGCGAAGTCATATCTTATGGATATGATGTGTAATTTGGAGGAAATTAACTTTAATGTGGGTGACTTTATCTTGGTTTATTATTATGGAAGAAGGAAAGAATTGTGTGGACCATGTGAATAACAAGGGCTGAGTTTCCAACCATGCTTTATTGATGTTTGAGCAAAAGTGTTTGGGGATGTTTTAGAGTATTATCTGTAGGCTGGAGCTCAATATCATAATGATGAAAAACAAAGTGTTGGATAATGAGAGCATTGGTGAATTTTTGTGATATGTTTAGTCAGTTAATCAGGAACTTCAACTCTGATGCATACTTGGCCCTTGGAATTACTTATCTGCAAAAACTGGGTGTCTGGTTCATACTTTCTATTAACTGATTAAAAGATACCAAGTATGTTGATTAAAACTGACATCTAACTTTGTGAAGTACATCACTGAAGGTGGTGCCTAGTCTAATACTTCCTTTTTACTTGATTCCTTGTCACCACTTAGAGTTTCTGTCCATTTTAAAATATGTTCATTTTTGGAATCTTAGGGAACTGAGAAACAAAAGCACAAAGAAGAACATATAAATTACCATAGATCCCCCCAAGTGTATAAATAACCATATATAGTATTTTGGTGCAGAGAAATTAAGTACCTTGCCCACTGTTAAACAGCTAGTAAAGGCAGAGATAGGATGCAAACCTGGGCATCCATACTTTTAAATCATTGCACTCTACTGCCTTTACTGAAAATTATTTTGTACATACACATCGGCGTAGCTCACTGAACAGTTTAACAAACTTTGAAATAAGGCTGTAAAGTTACATAACAGTTTCAATCATTCCTTTTTACTGTGAGGCATGGTCATTTAAATCTGTGAGAATAGCGTGGTAATCAGGGATAGGTTCTCCAAACTTAACAATAAAATATGAAAGAGACTTTTCAGCATTTGGTTATGAAAATCAAGACGGCAGAGTCTAGCTTAAATTGACTTGACATCTATCAGCTATGAGGCTCTCTCTGTCTTTGGAAGTTTGAATATTATCTTTTGTTCTCTTAATCCATTTTTCTACTTATATTCTACATGAAGGAATTGGAGAAGTATGTATTGTACTTACTTTGGAAAATATATGAAATTCAGTGCAGTTGGCCTAAATGCCCATTTCTTGAGTGTGAAAGAGAAATGGAATCATGTTTAAGTGGAGCCCTGAAGATTAGAAAGGAATTCTCATCACCAACTGGTGGCTAAACTGGTGCTAATAGACATAGAAGAGGGATCAAATAACTGGCCCATCCCTTGTTGTTTTCTTCTTTTACTGACCCCAAAGTTTCTTTTCTCCACTGCTGATGAGGGGTCACTGTCCATCGTGCCGTGGGTTTCTAGCTGATTTAGGAATAGTCACGTTCATTTATTTATTCAATAAAAGTTTCTTGAACTTTTGCTCTACCACTGAGCTGGTAACATAATGCTTGGCCTTGATGAAGTACCGTATTTTCACATTTACATTCATTCTGAATACCAGCACCCTGGATTCATATAAGGAGAATGTAAAACAGTGCTTTTCTCTCCATAGGTTCTCTATGGGGTGTCTGTTAGCAGCAGCTGAAGCAGCAGGCAGACAGTAAATTTAAATAGACTCCCTTATATTTCTTTATGTTCCTCCCAGATGAATGGAGTTCATTTCAGAGTTCCTGGGTATCTAACATAATTAGGTTTCCCTCTCTCCCTTTTCTTCTCTCTGATTTTCTCTTATATTCCATCTCATGTTTTGACAATGTTTATCTCTTATTGATTTCCAACATTAGGTCCCATCAATAATTAGCAACTTCGGAGGTTTCACTGCAGAAAAGATTACCTTTTTATTGATCATTAGGATAGCAGGTGTATTGTGTTTTTGGCTTGTTTGTTAGGCTCTCACTGCTAAGTGCTGTTATCTTAAAAATGACAAATGAAATGCAGGTCACTGATTATGTGACAAGAGATTAGAACTCCCAAAATGGATATTTTGACATCTAAAATTAAAATGCACTAAGCTGGGCAAAACAGAAACTTGAAGGTCCAGAAGGGGATCCTTTGGAAATAGGTTTGCTCACTAAAATAATCACTTAGTTTTCTTATTTTACCCTAGGATATATAGTCTTGTCTTGTAGAGTGATTCCTAATACCATTTTAGTTTATCATTTAGAGTTAATATTCTTGGGTTCCTGTGATCATAAGGATATCCATGTAAGAAAAAGGAATTCATCAAGTATTAGAAAAATAGAAATGAAATTTTCTGAAATTTTAAGTGTGCTTGCTTTTGAAGAAGGCTCTGCTAGTTTGTATTAGGTATTTTCTTGTGTTTAGAAACTTCTCGGTATGACTTGTATTGATTGTGTAATTGTCAATATCTGCCTGTAAAAAAGAGCAATTTTCCATGATTCCACCTAATAGGCATAAGTATGAATAGGTTAATAAATACTGTATTTAGGTTAGGTGGTATTTTAAATAAGAATATTTTCCAGGAAACTAAAGTTCATCCCTTCAAATGTTAAAACTTCTGTAGTAACCAGATGAAACAGAATCCTCTGTAAGCATAGTCTCAACTTCCCTCTCTTCCCGAATAGAGTATACACACTTCTTTATTGAACATTCTAAGTCATTACTGCAAATACTATGCTCATACTTGAGTGAGATAAGGTGATCTCAAAAGTCATCAAGTCTGAAGGGACATTTTTGAGAATTGTACTTGGTTTTTATAGTTTTTCTGCCTTTGCCCCTCTGGCAAACTGCTGACTCTTACATCTTTGCTTTGAGTGTGTCTATCATATAGGACATGAGCAAACTCAGGACAACAGAGGCAAGACAATGCCCAGACTAGGAGGCTGGCATATTGAGCCCAAGTAACGCTGGTGATACAGTACAAGACTAAGAAATAAATTAATAACTGGAGATTCAGATTATAAAGCAGAACTTGCAGTGGGAACTACATTAAAGAAGGAACTATAAATAGGAATGAGAGTCAGTACTCAGTCTTGAAGTCAGAAAACAAAGGAAGTAAAAAATCAGGTTAAGGAGTTAATATGTGCCAATTCTAATCAGTTCAACCAAGTTAAGAAAAATAAGCAAGTTAGCAAAAGTAAAATTAGGGACTGTTGGCTGTGTGCCTCTTTGTCTCAATCTTAGGTTTCTGATTGAGTGTAGATGGCCCAAAATTTGCAAGGTGTGTTTTCCATTGAGGAAAAAGAGTCCCTCTGGTTGATCTATAGCCTAATTCTTGCAATGACAAAGAATTAGCTTCTAGAAGGTTGTGCAATGCTCAGTGCATTTGATTTACTGCTTATAATTCACTGGATTCTAGGGAGCTATATAGTTAACATATGGTCAATTATGTAATTAATACTGTCAAAATCACATGTAAAATCCGAGTCACTAGGGCTCTAAGCAAGAATCCACAGAGATCTCATTAATCAAGGTCATGGTCCTAATACAGTGTTTTTTAATGGGTGTGTATGTGTGCATAATATGTCCCCTAGGAGATGTTAGGAAATATCTGGAGACATTTTTGAATTTTTCGTTGTCATAACTGTGGAAGCACTTCTGACATTTAATATACAGAAGCCAGGGATGCTGCCAAGCACCCTGTGATGCACAGGGCAGCCTCCAACAGCACAGAATTATCTGGCCCAAAATAGTATCAAGGTAGAGAAACGTTGGCTTAGGAAATTATGAGTATAAGAGAGGAAAGAATGATCTGCAAGCATCCTTTGAAGCCCATAGGGCTTAATGGTTCTGGGAGTACAAGGTGATATAAACTCAGTAAATTCAGTGCTGTAGTTTCTCCTTTGGGAGGACAGTAGGCAAACTCAGCACAAGAAATTGCTTTACCACCTTTACCTGGGTTTGGAAAGAAGTGGCTTCCTAGAAGATATTTCTAAATTCATTTACACTGAGCTCTTAATAGCCAGTCATCCCAGAAGGAAGAGTAACTTTAGTGACTAAATGACAGTAATATCTGGTCATAGCCTTTTGCTCCCATCAACAAGGCCATTTTAGGATGGCAGGATGAGTCAGGACCAGCACTGGAGGTGAGGAAATTTGAATGGGTTCATCAAACTGGGAGGCCAAGGCATGTGATCCCATCTGACTCACTGATTGGAGTAAACATGTCCATCAGACCATCTTATAATTCGACTAATAACTAATCATCTTATCACTATCTAATAATGACTCCTTAATGCAGGATTTCAAGAAACCAGAAATTTCTGCCTCTTATCAGGAACTCAAGACTGTTCTATAATGCCTGCATATGTGGACCAAGACAGTTTGACTAATAGAGCTGAGGTCCCCTAGACAACTATCCTACCATCAAATCTGACCAAGAATGATTTGGCCTTATACTTAGCCTAAGCTGTTCCTCATAAAATTGAGATCATTATTGAAGAGGCTTTTCACATGGGTGGAGTAATAAATTTTGCACATTAACTCCCTCCAGTTAGTTAGATCCCAGGTGCCTCCACTTTAATGCTAATCTTAAGGAAATCAGAGAAGTTGTATCAAAGTGACCCGATTTTACAGTTCCTTCCTTAATAAATGTTTGAATGAATGAGTGAATGAATAATATGTGTTGAGTGAAATATTTTGCAGATATGGTAGGAGAAGCACAAAGAAAAAAATGAAAACTGTATTGTGAAAACTATAGATCATTAAAAGAGGAGGCCAAATTAATTTTTATGAATAACTTTTTCCAGTTAGTACTTTTTTGACTGCTGCAGCTCACCCCTGACATTTTTAGTCCTACACAATTGCTAGAACAGTATAATGATTCTACTTCTTGGGCTTGAAATAAGGAAGGCCATAAGACACCCAAACCACATCTGTTAAACTCAACTGAAAATAATTTATCTCACGAGCAGAAATGGCAAAGACACATTATGCAAAGTTGTATTGAAACAAAAAAGTGAAAATGGAATAGAAGGGATTTTATTCTGTTCACTAAGGAAGATACTGTCCTCTCACCCATTCTCAAAAAAAAAATAGTTTGGCAATAGATAAAGAAGTACACTTCAGTGTATATGAAGTTGGTACTACAAAATATAGTAGCTTAATAAGGCAGATTGTTAAAAGATGCTATATCGTTCATAGGTAACTTTAAAATATCATTCATAGATAATTTAAAAAGCTGTGGGTCAGAATTACCTCAATTGCTTCTCTTTTATATCAGAGAAAATGTGCTGAATGGGTAAAGAAGTTGAGGGGTTTCAGAGAAATGTCTCTCAGAAACATACATATTAACATACTAGAAAGTACCAAATCATAATCTCTCCTCTTTCTCCCTCTCTCCTTACCTCCTAGTCCTGTCCCACCCTCCCCTTCCTTCTTGCCTCCTTCTCTCCTCCCTGTCCCTTCTCCACCCTTTTTTTTCACTCTGTTACCATCTCCATCCTTTCCTGTTCTTTCTTTCCTTTCCTGTACATGTTCTTGGTACTGGTAGCAAGGAAGGGCTCACTGTTTGTGAACTTTTCACAAAGGTCAAGGGAGGATGGGGACAGATAAATGCCAGGGGAGGCTGTAAAGTAGTCAGTATGCCCAGAAAGGGAGAGCTGGACCGCCTCTGTCCTCTGTGAGTGAGGAATTGCTACCAGGAATCACTGAAGGCACAGTCATTATTGACTACAGTCCATTAATCTTAAGAGAAAGGTTACAGTTTTCATACAATTGTCACAGGAGATAATCACCTGAACAAGATGACAAAACAGCACTAGACTATTTTTTTGAGGGCACAAGTTTGATATATTGCTCGGGTTTCTAGAGGAAAAAAAATCTGACGTCATAAATTATTTGTCTCAATATGCCTAGTGTCAAATCACATATTATTTCTAAACTTCTTAGAATTGAATGAAAGCTCTGAACTCTTTTGTCAGAAAGTGCATATGTACTTATATCATCTTCATACAGTTTTATAATCTTTTGAAGTTCATCCATGGGTCTGTCCATGCTATCTGTGAAGTTTACATGTTTATATGATTAAAGAAAGAATGCAGATATGGCCCTATATTGCCTGTAACATGGTTAATTAATTAAAATGGAACTAACTCTTCTTAAATAATAATCATGAAAATATTCAGGAAGATTCCAGTAGGTCCTTAGAGGGACTTTAGATGCGTCCCCCACCTCTATTTGATATTTGCTATAGAAAGATTCCCTTACCAATTTGGATCTAGTAAAATAACAGTAATAGCTCCAACTTCCATTGGTGAAATAGTTCCCATATGCCAGATATTTTCCAATATGTTTTATATACACTATCTTATTTAATTTTCATAAGAATTCTGTTGGGTAGTTCAATTAGGTGGGCATTATAAGCTCGCTTTGCACATGATGAAAGTGAGGCTTAGAAATTGAACTGGCCAAAATCAAGGGCAGTAAGTGAAACAGCTGGCATAGGGGGCTCAGTCCTTGGTCCTTGCTGTTTCTAAAGTATTAGGTAATAGAGTGAATGCCCATGCAGCCTTTTCTGCTGGATAAAGAATGCCAAGAAATACAAGAGGAGAATGAAGACCAAGTTGGTGAATTGTTGCTATGGCCAGATTTTTTCAGGTCTCTCGGTAAAAAATTGCCCTTAAATTCTCCACAGCAGCAGCTGTCCATGGTACTGCTCTATGCCACGAGTGCTGGAGCAAACGCTGCAAGTGAGCTTGTGCTGCAGCAGTAGAAAAAATGGAGATCCTAGGCTTATCTCAGGGAAGAGGTATGGAGGAGTTTCTAGGGAGAGGGTTTCTTGAGAGAGGTCTCAGCAACCACACTGTAAGAAAAGTCCCTCCTCACTGATAGACTGCAGGTAAATCTTCAAAATGGGTCCACCCACCAACATTCCTTTGCTAAAGGCACAATCATAAAAACATGGAAATCATTTCTCAGACCGATGAAATCTTGTCTCACTGATGCCCAAGGAGTTACTCGATAGAACCAATCATTACAGACCTCATCCAATAATAAGTCCTGCTCAGTTTGCTAAGCTCTACCTTGTAAAATTCCTTAAATGAAGTATGATATCTAGGTTCCTACCTAAAATTGTTGTATCCATTAAAAATGTTTCAGAATAACAAAGATGGCATTATTCAATAATGTTTGTTATTATTTCTATAAGCAAGCATATTAACTTTGGCTTTGGGTACTTTTAACACAGAGGGCTTATTTGTTATTTTAATGGCTCCCATAGTTGAAAAGGGGGGATTCAATGCTCTAACCCAAACGACTGCTCCTGTGGGTTTTTCAGGCTTCCCAGGAAGCAGAGATGTGGCTATGACATTCCACAATGCTTTAGAGCATGGTTTTGTCGTAAAACAGAGTGGAACACATTTAAGATGTGATACTTGAGACCACATGAATTCAGTAGAGTGAAACAATCTTTCTCAGCCTCAGTTTCTCTATCCTATTCAGGGGATAAGAAGATCTAACTCAAAAGTCTCTTGCAAAGATTAGATAACTCAGCAAAATGTTTCCCTCTGGTGCCTTGCTGCCTATGAAGAATATTCAATAAATAGGTACCATCTGTATTTTGCAGGCAGAGAACCCCTAAGATATGTGCATATGACACACACATTATTTTCTCTTTTGTCTATATGTTGCAGTTCTGTAAAAACAATCTAAAATGAACGAAAGAATTTAAGTAAAAAATTGCCTAAACTGTTCATCACTTATTGAAATACCATTAATCTATATCTTTATCATAGATGCATATTAAAATTTTTCATATTTTCCTAAATTGTATAATTTTGTATTCTGAATGTTTGCACTATGTCATGAGAGCTTCTATTTTATTGCAGCCTCCTTTTTCTTTCATTATCTGTTCTTTTCCCTGAATGAAGTAGATTGCCATTCTTTGCAAATAAGATATATACATGTAAGGAATGTAGTTTTATTTCACAAAAATAGGATCATATTATATACATGTTTTTATAACTTGTTCTCTCACTTAATAATGTGTAATAGGCATGCCTCAAAGTAAACGACACAAACCTAGAGAAATAAAAGCTGCGTATCCTAAGTATGTGTGCCTAGGGTTATTTATTGAAGTACTGCTTATGGTAAAAGAGCATATGAAAACATCCTCAGTATCTGTTGGTAGGGGTATGGTGAATAAACTGAAGTTCATCCATATTAGGCAACATAACGTGGCCATTCAGAATATATATATATATATAGAGAGAGAGAGAGAGAGAGAGAGCTCCCTATGTAGACATTTATTTTTTTGAGTTGGAAAAAAAAGGCAGAAGTTATTTAATCCAGTGCCCTCATTTTACAGACCAAGAAATTGAGATCTGAAACAACTGCCCAACTTGGGTCCTTGAGAGGTTCATAAGCAAGCCTGACTCAGTAGGCTGCTAGTTCCACAGCCCTCCACTCCTCACTTCTTGGCTGCAAAGTTTGCATGGAGCGGAGGGTAAATATGGGTGGATTTGAATAGGAATGTGCAGCATTCAAAAGGCTTTTTAGTATGACTTCTGCAGTGAGAATTTAATAGTGCATTTCTCGTACTGCAGAATGTGAAACATGAAAACTGCATTAGGTGGTTTTTGGTTACAGCACATAGCTGGTGTCACCCGTTGTCACACATTTGTTCCCTGAGTGATTTTCCTGGGGAAGGTCAGAGCCCTGCATTGCTTTGCTTTGCACCACCATGGCCGGATCCTGAATATTTAATCACATTGCTCTGATGAGACGGGGACATGGCAGCAAGTTCCAGGGGACTATGTGCAGCATGCTTATCCTCAGACTGCTGTTTGGAAATGAATCCTTAGGGTACACTCAAGGACATTCCAAAGGCACAGAGCATCCTGAGGCATACTTTTCCTCCAGCTAGTTGAAACTGAATTTAGAATTGTGAGACAAAGTTTAAAAGAAGTCTTTATTTTCAGCATAATCTAATATCTTGCTTCATGTAAGTCAAAGCAAGAATATGTCATTTTGGGAGAGAGGCAGCACCTGTGTTTTGTTATTATTACATTGCCTAGTTTTCCATAATGGCATGCCAATATGTGCTCCCTGTTCAATTTAATCTGAAAGTTGCATATACTGTCAGCTCTCATGGTTTTCATGATATGATGTAGGGAATTATTAGCCTCAGGACTAATATATGTGCTGGTTTTTCAGCATTTGGCCTATGGCATCAGTATAATTACGAAAGCATTAATGGGAACTTTAGCAGAGGCTTTGCCAAAAGGATTACTCATAACCTGGTGTGTGATATTACTGAGTAAATATGTTTCTGTGATTATCTAATGCCATTGCATCTAATATTTCCAGCTGTTTACATAAGCAGGAAAGCCCTTTTTTGTTGAACAATCAAGAATATTTCAGTTTTAATATCACTGCTGTTTCTCATAATTATTCGACTACTTGTTTTCCTGTTTTTATTTTAATATGTTTGATTTTTTTAAATAAATTATCATCTTCTCTGTAAAAAAAAGATCAGTTTTATGATAAATAAAGAGTATAAGGCAATTCAATCTTAAATGAAAAACAGGGCAAAGCCATTTATAACTGAGACCATGTGACAGCAGGCTTGTAGGTCACCTCTGTCTCTGTCAGGAGTTCCATCCACATTCAGCTTTGACTGTCATTTCTACATGGATGACTTCTACAGGTGACCTTCAACCTTGATCTTTTTTCTGAATGCTAGATCAGCATTTCTAAATTCTCAGTATATACCTTAACATCATCCGAAACTTAATTCCTGGCCTCTGCCTGATAAGAAGTAAAAACTAAATAAAAATTTCTGAATCAACTCATCATCTATATATGTTAGGTGGGAGTTAGAGGGAGGCCAATGCATTTATATCTTCCTTCAATTCTTTTTTATCATACACGGCCCTTCAGTTAGTTACTCCAGACTCAAGAGTTGTCTTTTCTGAGCTGTCACCTCACAAGAGAATGAAGCAGAAAGTCCTTTGCCTCTCTCTTGCAAAGCAAACAAACACAAACAAACATTATGGGCTAGAGTTCAGCTTACTCATCATTACATTAACCCAGTTGTATATGTAACGCAATAATTGAAAGAGAAAGACTAACCTTCAAAACATATAATTCAGGAGGAAAGAGAATGAGCATCCTAGATCCTAAAGTTTGAATCATGTATGTGGCCTATTTTACACATATTAGCCATTCTAATAAAATGCTATAAAAAGGCAATGTCACCAAGCCTGTTGTGCCCATTAGATTTGAATGGACACCACAGGGCTGCTTGTGGTTGACTTTTGTTGAAGTCAAATGAGCAATCTGATTGTTTTAAACCTGCCTATTGATTGTCTTTGGTAAAAATGAAATGAAGCTTCATTTGACTCATTTGTAATTTTTTTTGAAATGGATAGCTGGGAATATACTACCAAGACCGTATCTCAGACCTTCAGCAATTGCAGGTGGCTTTGAGCTCAACTCCGATAGATTATTGGAACTTTTATAGAACCAAAATTTCATCATCTTCAAAGTACAATTTAGCTTTTTCTTTGACTTTTCATTCCAAGATGGTGGTTGTCTTAGGTTGCTTAGATTACCAGAATTCTGTGTATTTGAGAACTCAGGAGATACTAAATTTGTAAGATTTCTTGCCCCATACTCAGGGATTCTGTATCCTTAGGTTGAAGGTGCAGCCCATGAAATCTGCATTTTAAATAAGCATTCTGGGTAGTTCTGATGCAAATAGGCCAAAAGCCATACTCTGAGAAAAACTGGGTAGAGATGCAGATACAATCGAAGTGTCTAAGTTACAGGGATCTCAATAAAGAAAAACATATTTATATATGAACACATTCAAGTTACTACATAATTGTAGGATATTGTTTTAATATTCCCAATAAACACATGTGTTTTTTCAGGCAGGAGATTGCAAGGCTGCTTAATAGCTGAGCAAAATGAGTTTGTGTAAATAACTCGATATTTAATTTTGGTGCTAAATTAGAACCTTGATTCTTTACTCTAGATGGCCCATCAGTAAGTGTGGAAAAAAATCTATCACAAAGAAAATAAACTAATACATACTTTTTTTCAAGATACTAGTTTTCAGCCTAATTTTGTGAAAGAATGGCACTTGGAACATGTCAGGTCCTCTTGTTAATAATCGGGTAATAAAGCTGTGCCTGGGAAGGCAGCAACTTTTCTCCTGCTGGCGCCCCAATCTACTGTCCTTGAGAGTTCTGCAGGCTGACATGGAAACCTGCCTCCATGCCCACCATCTCAGTCATACCTCTTGCTTGCTAGGTCTCTCCAATGTGTCATTATTTTCTTTTAAGTACAATGCATGCATTTGACTCTGATTCTCAGGCCTCTCCATCAGCAAAACACATCTGTTCCTAGCTCCCATACAATGATAATAAAGCTCTTAGATAGGGCTCCTGGTGGGTGGAGCCCCACTGAAGGAGTCCTCAGCTCGAGCTGGCATATATTTTCAATGGACTGTTTCCCTAAAATATATGCTATGTCATAAACACTTTTTAATTATCTCTGAACATTCATGTATGTAAAACTGTGGCTCTCCCTCTGAAAAACGAAACAAAAAATAGCTAGAACTTCATCTGCTGGGAAAAATTTTCACTTCTTCAGCTCTCCAGTTTTCTCCTTTTGAATCTCATCATTTGTATTAAATAGATCCTTCTATAGATCTACTTACATGTAAGCATTTGTCTATTTTTTTCATTTCCTTAATGTCAATGTGATACAGAATTCTCATAACAATAGCTTTAGTCTCATTTTATGATACTAAATGATGGTAGAAATCCTGAATAATTGCATTACCCAGGTATTACCTAAAATACTAATTAGATGTTCTTTGGTTGTTTTGGAACTAGACACATGAAAAAGAGACTTCTCGTGCTAGTAAATTTGATTTTGACTTGCTTTGTATTCACAAAGCTATTTCCAAAGTTGATGCAAAAGAGTGTGTTGGCATTCATCAAAGTAGGTAAACAGTGCTGATTCTGGAATAATAATGGACCTGGCATTGGGACATTCCTCTCTAATGGACACTAGCTAGTCTGATATTTTTTCAAGACCCACTTTCAAAACCTGTGACTTTGCCGCAAGGCTTTGTTCTGCTGCTCTCTGCAGCCCCATGGTGAGCTATTTTTAAGCTGCACATGTTTAATTTTGCAACTTGTGACAATTTGAAAAGAATAACAATGTCTATTCCCACTGAGACACACAGAATACACCGAGATGTACTGAGAGGAGCAGTGTTTGGGGAGAAAACTCCATTGTGGCAAGAGTCTTCTTGGGAATTACAGGGTTCTTTCTTCCTTGAAAGAAAGCCAACCTTCTACCCTTAACCAGTCAATTGTGTTTATTTTTCCATCCTAAGGAACAATGATGGTAACTCAAGTGCATTTTAGATTTGCTTTACTTGGACTTTTCAAAAAGAGTTGCACAGAAAAGAAATTCCTCTAAAATATGCCTAGGAGATATACGTCTTGAAATGAGCCTCCACTTTCACATTCGTCTATAACTTAACAAGACCAGTGGTTGCTTAAGGAATCATCCCTCATCATGGGACCTTTGTTTCATTCTGCACAGTCTGCCTGTTTGCCTTGCAAGTAAATTTAGCTGTAATTTTACTGCAAGAAACTTTATTAGCCTCTGTACTATGTGCTAAAGTTTGTTCATCTAGAAAACCCTTGAGCTCTCAGAAACTGTTGCAAAGTTTCCTCACATTTTTCTGAATGACAGTGGCTTTGCTCAAGCATTTCTGAAACATTAAGGACAACTGACATTTTTGAATATGCAACTTTGATTATTGATATTATTGGAGGTAATGATTATATTAACCCAAATTAGCTGATAATTAAGAGCATTTTTCTTGTCTAATACTCAATGACATTTTATATTTATATTTCTAATTATGTTTTGTGTTTTCCTGAGGATAGCATTAAGGAACAATATTTTCCCTACACACTTCATAACAATTAATAGATACAGGCAATGAGTTCCTCAACAAAATTGGTGATTTATAATTGCTTTTCCTAGAGAAAAGATTAATCAGCTCGGTGCCCTCGGCTTTGATGTCACAATGAATCTTTATAGAGGGCAGATTTCAAAAAAGTCTCCCAACAGAATAATTTGTAGACTATTTGCCCAGAAGATACAGAAGAATGCATATGCAGAAGAGATACCCATATGTGTAATACAGGTATCTACATTATCACTTATACCTTCTTTAAATCTTTGCCAAAATGTCACTTCAGTGAAAACTGTTTTGATCATCCCATTTTATGTGCACTACCGTCCCCTCCCTCCTTTCAGTATATTTAGTTCTCCGTGCCCCATTCTATTGTATTTTGCTTCCCATTATAATGTAAACTCCATGAATCACTGATTTTGTCTGTTTGGTTCACTTGTGTATATTCAGAACCCAGAACAGTAAAACACAGAACACACAGTAGGTATTAAAAAGGTATTTTCAAATTTCATTTATTTAAGTTTTAGGTAAGCTTTTTATTTTGAGACCATTGTGGATTCACATGCATTTGTAAGAAATGATCCAAAGACATTCATGGTAAAATACCCAATTTCTCCCATGGTAACATCTTGCCAAACTACAGTGGAATATCACAACTAGGATACTGACATTGATACAGTCAGGATACAGAACATGTCTTTCACCACAAGGATCCATCATGTTGAACTTCTATAGCTACATCCACTTCCCTCTACCTTCCACCCATTTCTTAATCCTTGACATCCACTAATCTATCCTCTATTTTTAGAATTTTGCCATTTTAAGAATAGTATATAAATGGAATCATGCAGTATGTAATCTTCTGAGATTGTTTTTTTTACACTCAGCATAATTCTCTTGAGTTCTTGCAAATTGTGTACATCAGTGGTTTGTCCCTTTTCTCTTGCTGTGTAATACTCCATGGTATAGAGACACAATTGTTTGTTTAACCAGTCACCCTTGAAGGGAATTTGGGTTGTTTCTAGTTTGGGGTGATTACAAGCAAAAATGCTATAAGCAAGATTCAAGATGGGGGCATGAGAGGTGAGACAGAGAACTCCTCCCCAAACCACAAATAGTGCAAATATATGGTTAATACAACTAACCCTAAAACAGCAACAGGAAAGAAGGCTGCACCAGACTGCATACAGACCTCACGAACAGAGCAGACCTCATGAAACAGGGTAACATACCAAAGCCTTGACCTGCAGGACCTGGGCCGTTCCCCCAACCCCAGCTCACTGGCAGGAAGAAGAGAAATGGAGTGGGAAGGGGGTGGAAGCCTGGGACTGCTGAACACCCAGCCCTGGAGATCTGCTTTGCAAGCAGAAACCTACATTGTGTGGTGCTCTGGAGGTTGGGGAGCTGGGACAGGCGGAGTGCTTGAGAGACAGATTCTGGCCCTTTGTGGAGGACGGGATCCACACCCAGCTGCTCTGAAACAAGGGAAAGGCAAGTGGTCTGAGAGGCTTCCTAGCACCAAGAGGGCTGCTAAAGGGGCATGGCTTGCACGAAGCTTACTGCATGGGAGAGAGGATAGGGGGACAAGGTTGTCTGAGCATGCTCTGCCAGGCAGATTGGGAACTTTGAGGAGCTTCAGGCACTCCATCCCCTGGCTAGCTACTCAGCTCTGAGGCCATCCACTGTGATACACAGCCTGCCAGCCTTCCTCCTGGCCTGACAGCACCAGCTCTCAAACCGGCAGTCAATGCGCTGGCATCAGACCAGTCAGAGGGAGACCCCACCTACAACAGGTAGAGATGCAAAGCACAGAGGCTTACACGTGTGTGCTCAGCCCATTGGCTCTGATACAGAGACAGGCATGGCAGATGGGAATCAGGAAACAGACCTTTCCAAACCCCAGGCACCAGTTCCGCTCCCCTATGACCCCCAACTTCACTCTAGGGGCTGAGCAACTCCAGAGACTGGAGCTCCTGGGAACTAGAGGGAACCACACAGAAATATGAAATGTCAAAAGAACATGGTCCAGACCAAAATCTCACAAACCCCAGAAAAAGGGTCAATTGAAACTGAACTCACCAATTTTCCTGAAAGAGAGTTCAAAATGAAAATCATAAATGTGCTTCTGGAGGTACAGAAAAATATTCAAGAACTCTGGAACAAATTTAAGATGGAGATTCAATCATTAAGAAATTCCATACCTAGGCTCACAAATACATGGAGACTTAACAACATTCTCCTAATTAATCAA
>JAVKTM010012223.1:0-24099 GCA_032200785.1 Phataginus tetradactyla | reverse complement strand
CTTCTTTGGAGAAGTATCTGTTCAGCTCCTCTGCCCATTTTTTAATTGCTCAAAGTCTTTTTTTAATAAATTGGAAATACATTGCTTTTTAGCTATGTACAAAAATACCTGCCAGTTAAAAAAAATCAAAGTGCATAAAGCAGAAAATAAAAGTTCTTCCAAATCCATCTTCTCAGAGGCCACCCCTTTAGAACTTTAAGTTTTGTTTTTTATTTTTGATGTATACATAAGCATATACGACAAAAATGAGATCATTTTATACATGCCATTTTATAACCTAATCATTTCCACTCGAAATTTTTTCATGTCAACAAATACAGGTTATCTCACTATCTTTAATGACTGGTCAGCTGTGCAACAGCATCCCTGGCCATGGAGCAGTCAGGTGTGACATGGGCTATTTTGGCAGTTAGGAGGTCACAGCTCCAGGAAGTGGAGGGGCAGAGGCCAGCTGCCAAGAAATGATGAAAACATGAGGGAGTAGCCATGGACAAGTTTAGCAAGCTGGTCTTCCAAAAAACTTGGCTCAAATTTTAAGGCACGTGTAAGTGTGCACACACACGCACAAAGAATATCAGTGGCAACAATGAAACACCATACACCAAGGGACAAATAGTTGTTTAGCAGTCATCTCTTGGTTGTGAGATTGTGAGTTGTTTTCTTTCTTTTCATCTTTCTTTTCCAAAATTTCTACAATGGTCATATACCACTTTTGTAGTAAGACAATGTCATAGGTTTAAAATGGCAACAGCTAGAGGAGGACATAGGGTTAGAAAGGTTTTCAGATAGACTTGAGCATATCTATAAGATGGGAGGAAGGTTTTACAGAAAACAGTGGAAAGGCTGAAGATACAGGGAAGGAGAAAATACCTGGTGGACGCTGGGACCTCAGGGGATAGGCAGGGCCAGCATCCTTAGCACAGAGTGGGCACCTTAGACTAGGAACCCTCCTTCCACAGAGATCTGAGAGGTGGGGAAACATGGGTGTGGTTTCACCCCCAACCACCCTCTCTGTGAGTCAAAGGCTTTGGGAGAGTAGTCTGGTTTGGAAGACGCCTCCCATGGAATGGAATGGAGAACTGATGGGAAGAGGGAAAGGGTTTCTAGGAGTGACAGACGCAGGTGAGGATGGAGACCCTGCATGGAAGCATAACCAACACTGGTATGTGACGGCCCCAAGAAGCTTTCCACATTCTGAGTGTACAGTCCAGAATTTGGGGGGGTCTGCTGCTGGGGCGGGACACACAGCAAAGTGGCATGATAGCTGAGGGCATGGTCCAGAGAATGGTTAAAATCCTAGACCACAGGGAAAGACATGGAAGGTGTGATGCTCATGGGATAGAAAAATTGGAGGTGTTGGGAGAACTACAGGTCTCCTAGAGGTCATAAAGCAGGTAAAGAAGACGCAGGATACTGAAGTTTATGATTTCAGAGGAGGTCACAGGCCAATGATGAGTGGACTCAAGTGTGGGTGACAGAAAGGGTGACGGAAGGAGGCATCACCTCCCATGAGACAATGGGATGTGGACAGGAAGACTGGTCCAGCACTATAGTCCTCCAGAAAAACAAGGAAGAGAGGCAGGGAGTAGAATCTGAAAGGATGAAAAAGATAGAACCCCCCAATCCTGGTCCTAGGCTGTCTCCCAAAGGTGTGCCAATGGTTACAGAGAAGTTACTGTAGCTAAGTATGGATGACTCAGTTCAGAAGCCAGAGTTCCAGGACCAGAACACAGGGCAAGGCTGCCTCATTTGCTCAAAAAGAATTAAGGCTTGGGAGGCTTGTAGGAGGCTGAGGTCACAGGAATGGAAGGCTCTAGGTACCTTTGCCCTTATTTCAAGGCTAGCGTGTGTGTGTGTGTGTGTGTGTGTGTGTGTCAGAGAGGCAGTGATCACTGGTCTCAGACTGCAAAATGTGAGAAACAGCAATTTGCTTCTCAACTGGGAGTCTTTCATAATGTTGCAGGGAGGGTTGGGGGTGCTACATATACTCCCAAAGAGGTAGAACTAAGGAGACACCTCCTTAGTTACTAATAAAATAGCAAATACTACCTGATTTTTATCCAAAGAACTCAGGCTATAAGTGATTCCATTTCTTACTGTGAAGCTGGGAGGACAGAAGCTCCCACAGTGGAGAGAGTGAGGTCCATGGCAGACAGAAGGGAGTCAAGCCTGCCTCAGATCAGGCCAGAGATCTGGGGCTAGTTCCAGGGCCCCCTGATCACCAGCCTTCCCTTCTCCCCAGCATGAGTCCCTCATCCTTGGCTCAGTAACAGTCATTTTCTTCCTATCTGCCCAGAGCCTATCTACCAAGATGGACGTTTCCCCCTCTTGCTCTACCTCTGGTCCCCTTATCCCATCCCAAGCCCTTAAGCCCTAGAGTCATGAATCATCCTCTGTTTTCTGGCATTGCTATCACTGTCCTGTAACTGACTCTTCAGCAGCCCCTGCTGATCCTGTGCCTGACCTCAAGGCCTTGTGTCCGATCTCCTGTCCTGCCAACCTTTACTTCTCTACCACAGGCTGCCGTGCTTCCCACACAACCCAGCGTCGTGGAGGAGACTGTGTCTACCTATCCCCCTCGACTTACAATGCCCCTAAACCAGAGCCTTGTCAGCTCCTTTAAATCCTACTATTTTCTCACCACCTCTTCTGGGAAGCCTTTCCAGACATCTCTGCCGTGCATCCCATGCTTAAATTCTGAACCAGTTATTGTGTACCAAGTGCTCACTCATTCTCATCCAATCTCTTCCTCACTCCCTTCTCATGGACTAGGCTTCCAAGAGAGACACAGCGCAGGACAGGACACAGAGCATGGTCAGTCCATGTTCTTAACACCTGGACACACTCTCAGGGGGTGTGGCAGTGAAGCAACAGAGGCCTCCCCCAGTTAGGCTAAGCCCATAACTCTGTCAACCCTGCTATACCACACTTCCTCCAGGAAACCCTCAGACACTCTGGGATGTCAGCAGGGAAGGAAATGCAGCCTTCAAAAGTGAAGGAAGTGCAGCCTGGAGAGGAAATGCTGGGAGGCCAGGAGCAATAACAGGGAGAGGAAGGTGGCAGCAGGGGTTTGGAAAGAAAAAGGAGAAGGAAGAACTGGAAGGGAACTGTAAACTAGAACAAGCACCTTCCTCAAGGGAGGTCAGAACTCAGTCCTATTATTTCTTCCTAGAGAAAGGTACTGGCAGAGAGATGCCTGAGAGGAGAAACTTGTTAGGAGGTAGTCAGCCAACCAGAGAAAGGGTTAAAGAAACACAGCCTAAGGCCTCTCTCCAGAGCTTCTCTCGGTACCCCACTAACTCCTCTCTGGTTTTGCTAAACCTAAGAAGACCCTCTTTCTGTGGCCCATTCACTAGAGACAGTCCTCTCTCAACTCTGGGAACTTTGTCTCACCAAGCAAGCCCAGATCAAATTTAAACTAGCAACACTGTGTTAGCCCCAAACAAAATCTATCTGCCAGTCACGTCCCTGCAAGAACCATCTCTCTCCTTCAGAGTCCTGCCCAGCGGAGGCAGAACAGACAGGGCACAGGCTGCAAAACCCTCCAGACTCTCCCACTGCACGGGCACAGCCACTTGGCTGGGCTCAGAGGCCATGCTCCCCAACAGCTGTGCTTAATTCCCACCCTTATCCTCTGCCCGTTCCATTCCCAGGGAATGCCCTCTCTTGCCTCTCCTCCCATCCAAAGCTCACCTTTTCCGGCAAGTCTATTCACTGGCTCTTGCCTCCTTCTCTCTTTCTGTCCGTGGTAAAGTCTGCCCGGCCCTAGCTTATCTCCCCATCCCGGAGCTGGGGCATTACCGGTTCGAACTGCCTGAGAAGGCAGAGCCTCAGTCCAAGTTTCGGGTTCCCCCAACCACCAGACCAGGAGCCCTAAGGCAGGGACAAGGATGGATTCCCAAACACCTCACCCCGTCCTCATGACTAACTCCTGCCAGCACTGGAATAAGCTACATCCCGCGCCCCAACTCACCACCCCAACGTCCTGAAGCACAGGTTCAAGCCAGTGCACCCATCCCCCGCAGCCCTGAGGCGGTTCACACCCGCCGACCAAAGGTCGGGCCGCCCGGAGAAGGCGAGCGGGGATACGGCCTCGGTCCATCTGCAGACGCCTCTTGAGAGGAAGGACCCAAAGGAGGCCAGTCACCCCGCCTCCAGTTGCCCCCATCCTCTGCCGCGTGAGCCATCCCAGGAGGAGGCCGGTTTCCAGGGAACGCCAGGTGGTGGCTTTGGGGGATGGAGGGCCCAAGGCTCAGGATCCAGAATCCTGCGGTCTGACGTCACCCAAGAGCCGGGTTCCCTCTGCGGGGGAAGCCGGGAATGGCCATGGTGGGGGTGGGGGCCTGGGGCACCCGAGGCGCTCTTTCACCGCCCCAAACAAGGAAGGTCACCTCGACTCCCCATCTCTCTAGCAAGCCGGCCTGCCCCTGCATCCAAAGGTGATGCAGAGGGAGTACAAACCTGGAGAGGTGACCCCCTCTAGCACGGAGCCCAGCTTTCCTGCAAAGCCCTTCTCCAGGCCTTCAGACCCAGGACTCACCCGCTGCTGTAGCTCAGCTGCGGGAAGACCACGGCGCTTCGCTGCACCCAGCTATGCGGCGGGGAGCGGGCCGCAGGCCGCTCGGGGCTGGGGGCGGGGAGCGCGCGCGCGCGCCTGAGCCGGCTCCTCGCACGCCCGCACCGCCCAAGCCTGCAGCAACCGCTCTCGCGAGACTTCCGGGCCACCTCTGAGGCACATCCTCCTGCGATCGCGAGAAGGAAGGCCTGGCCAACCCAGCACCTTGCCGGAGCTGTCCGAGGTGCTAAGTTCCGGGGCCGCGGCCTGACCAAGTGGTCCGCGCGCGCCGCGGGGACAAGAGGATGGTGAGGACGTGGAGGAAGAGACCCAGAGATGGGAGCCTGGTACCAGTAGCCAGAGCCTCAGCTTCCAAATCTGTAAACTAGGGAGAATAACCTCCTATGCCGGCCCCAGGGGCCAGAAGGAGGTGAGAAAGCGTTGTGAGCAGGAAAGCAGGTGACTAGTGTTTCCTTCAGATCCACAGACCCAAACTGACACAGAGGGGTTGGAGGATGGAAGATCAGAAGCGAGACATGAAAAGACAGAGATGAGACGAAGAGAGCATGGATCCATGGAAAGGTAGACATAAAAAGACAAGGTAGAGCCATCAACATAAAGACAGAAACATGGAGAGACAGAAATATAGAGACAGGGAGAAATTAAGGTTTGGAGAGAAAAAAGACATGGTAGGAGAAGATAGCATGATGAAGTGAGAAAGAGACAAGAAACAGGGACAGACAAGTTGCACAAAGGAATAGAAAGACAGGCTTGGAAAGAGGAAGAGACAGAAAAAAGAACTAAAGAGACTGTGGTATGCAGAGATAAACACCTAAAGAGAGTACAGACCAGGGTAAATGTTAAAAAAAAACCCATAACTAATGATGGTCGAGAGAGACGCAGTGTCAGAAAGAGGAGAGTGAAAGGCCTTTATTGTGAGTGGTGTTTACATTATAAACCTGTGGGGTCTCTACAGCCAGGCCCACCTTCTGTCCTGCCAGCCAATGGCTCCTGCCCTCCGCAGTGCCCTCCACCCACTCTGTCCTGGGCCTGGGAGGGCCCCTCGGGCATGGTAGACACTGCTGGCATTCTTTGCCCAGAATAAAGCCCCATTGTCTGGCTCCAGCCTGCTGGGAGCGGGCCTCACTCTCATAGCTGGGATAGAAGGAGGCAGGAGTGAAGAAAGGCAAACAGTAAATAGTGAAGGAGAGGGAAGGGAAAGGAGCTGTGGAGGACTGAGCAGGAAGCATAATCTAGCCACCAGGTCAGACAGAAAGGAAGGGTCATAGGCTACAGGGCAGGACAACAGGGCTCTGCTGGCCCAGTTGGTCCTGTCTCTGGTTCATCCTCATGGCCACTGCTATAATTTAAACTTGAGCTGATTTACAGAAGTGTGGGGAAGAGCCAATGAGAAGATGAGTAGGAACTTGAGGAAGTTATCAAGCGTGGCTCTGAACAGGAGAGATATAGGGAGTCCATGTAGGCCTCAGGAAAGATATAGGGGTTCCCTTGACCCTTCACAGAGGGTCTGAGATCTGCATTGAAGTGTACAGGGGAGCTGTTTAGAGGGGAGATGAGATCCACATGGAATTTACAGGAGATATCTTGTGGTTCATGTGAGTCCTAGAGGAGAAAAATGCTTGGGGTCCCCTCTGATGGCCACAGATGGCTTTTTCTATTCAAGAGAATCAGAAGGCCCTCCTATTTGGCTAACAACTGAGGCAGGAAGTGTCCAGGTCCAAAGTCAGAAGCCCCTCTTTGTCCCAGTGGATTGCACCTTCAGAATTTGGGTAAACAGAAGGGAACAATGCTGTCAGTAATGCCAGATGTTTAAACAAACTTTTATTCAAGTATTTGCTTATCACCTATTATATACCTATAACAACATAGTGCACTGGCTAAGAATATGGACCTAGAAGGCAGACTGCCTGACCCCTCCCAGTGTGTAAGCTTGGTCAAGGTACTTATCCGTTCTGAACATTAGTTTTTCCCAGTTGTAAAATAAGGGTGATGAAAATAGGACGTGTGTTTTAGGGTTCCTATGATGATAAGACGAATTAACATGTGTAGACACATGTAACACATGGGACAGTACCTCGAACCCAGTGTTTGGTAAGTGCTACCTCATGCTGTGTGCTAGGGATTGGGGACCTGGCTTTCTCACGGTGAAGGGCAGCAGTGAAAGAGCCTGAGCTAAACCGTCCAATGATACTGTCAAAGCATCTTCTCACATGTGTTGAATGTCACATCTGCTTACACGCATGTCATCACTAATGTATGAGGGACAGGAAGACATGCTACCCGAAGAGAATGCAAGGCATGGCAAACAGTGGGGATTTTAATCCCATTGTAGGAAACGAGCAAGTACCTGGGAACGACAATCCAGTCACTCACAGGGCCAGCTCCAGCTTGCTTGTCTTTTCCTGCCCAGCTGCGGCTGAATGAAGCATATTCACCCAAGGGTCTCCAGGAGACTATCTGTGTTACAGACCAGTAAGCAACCAAACAGAAAAGAGGACTATCATTTATTGAACCCACAATATGCTTGAGTGAGATGCTGAGTAAGCCTCATGGCTATTCTATGAAGTATGTGCTATTATCCCCATTTTGTAAATAAGGAAAGTGAGGTTCAGGGAGGTAAAGTGCTCTGCCCAAGGACATAGAATGGATACATCTAATAAATGGGAAAATCAGTATCTTTAGGTTGGGTTTCCCCAGAAGCAGATACTGAGATAAGGATGTGACTCTAAATGGTCTATTTGGGAGATTATCCCAGGAAGCAATAGTAGAGAAGTGGAGGAAGCTGAAACAAAGAAATTAAAGGAGACCAGTTCAGGATACAATAATAAGCAGGTTGCCACTGTGGGCAATGGCGGGGAGGGTGTCCATCCTACTGGAGACACAGTGCAGAGTACAATGCAGTTGTCCCACCAAAGGAATGAGGACCCTAAGGGTGGAGGGATGCCCCTGGCACTTGCAGACTTCCTGGTGTGCCTTCTGAGCAGAGAAAGCCCTCAGGCAGAAAATCCCAGGGGCTTGCAATAAGAAACCATCAGGAATGACTAAGGGATTATGAGGAAGGCACTATGTAACATCTACTACAACCAAGATCTAAATCCAAGCCTGTTTGGCTCTCAAGCCACATCATGCTACCTCCAGGATAATCCATTAGTTCTGTGTAAGTTTGTCATGTGGAGCCTCCTTTCTTAAGACCCCCCATCCCACTCCTGGTCTTGTAAGATGCCAAGTCCCTGACACTTAGCCTGTATGTCTGGTTACACAGCACTGAGTTCACAATGACACACACTTTTGCCTACAGAGCCATGGCCATATCAGAGCAGCCTGTCCAGTCCTCTCAGTACTACTGGTGTGGGCAACCTGAAGCCCAGAGAGTTCACCCTAGACCTCCCTATACAGAGCTTCTCCCACCCACACCTCCTCCCCACCACCCCACTTCCTGTGTTTGCGTTCTCTCCCCAGCCACACTGGAACCTCCCCAAGGCAACCCACTGAATGGGAGAAATTATTTGCAAATCATATATCTGATAAGAGACTTTCAACTAGACTACATGAGGAATTCCTGCAATTCAGTAATAAAATGATAAATACCCCATTTTAAAATGAGCAAAAGATAGAAATGGGGATCACCTGGGCTGCTTGAGTCTAGGGAACAGGGATGGTTCCTGGCCTCCAGCCTCTTGCCTGAATGTGAAGCCCTGGTCAAGAGCCACCAAGGTGCTGCTTCCCTTCTACCAGCAGTGCCTCCAATAGACCACTTGGGGGCACTGAAGCTGTAGTGACTAACACTTGCAGAGCTAGTCAGTCCTCCACCAGCTGTGTTGCTCTGCTGGGCTCTGGGTAGCCTGCTGGCCTGCACACAGTTCATCTTCATCACCACTAGCTCTTGCAGCCTAGCCAGCAGCTCTGCACAAACAGTGCCCACTGCTTACTTGAGTGAGAGCAGGAGTGCCCCACCAACTGCTCCTACTTAATGCCCAGAGGAAAGAAATGCCCTTTACAAGTCCCACCTAGGCCTAGGCCTGGTAAGCACTGATCTTGGGCACTGGTTGAGCCCCTGGACGCCAAATCCACAGGACATGTTCCAGGTCTCGCCTGCCTGACGATTTAGATATATTGCAAAGCCAGCCTTGCTTTTACCTCCACTGTCTCCCTTCCCCCTCTGCAGCCTGACCTTTCTCCTCGGGCAACCTTGCCCCTCTGAAGTTCTCAGCTACCTCTAGGTGCCTGGCACTCCCAGATCTCTGTCTCTGGTCTGAATTCTCTTCTGCACTCCAGCCCCATCCCAAAAGGGGGTGAAACCCAGATGTTTTCCTTACATTTGTTCCTCCTATGATCCTGCCTTCAAAAACGGTCCTATCATAAGTAACAAGACACGTTGACATCATGTATCTCCTAATATGATTCACTGATTTCTGTGATATTCGTGCCAAAAAATGCATAACCTCAATCTGCTCATGAGTAAACACCAGACAAACCCACACTGAGGGACTTTCTACAAAACAACTGACCAGTACTCTTCAGAAATAATTGTACCAACCCTCAGTCACCAGGCCAGACCCCCGGAATTTAAGTCCTATCAATTCTGCTTCCCTATATCTTCAGAATCAATTATCCTGTTTGTACCCCCACACCCACTACCCTGTTGTATCATCTCTGCAGTAGTGTCCCCAAAGGTATCGTCCTTCAGTTTTCCCCACCAGACATCCTCTAAGCCATTCTTCTCCAAGCAGCCAGAGAAATTTTAACCATGCCACTCTCCTACTTAGGACCCTCCAGAGGCTCCCCACTGCTCTTGTGGACACATACGCTCTGTCTGGCTAGGCTCATAGCCCTCCTGACCTCCCCCTGGCCACTTACCCAGCCTCATATTTTGCACACCCTCCCCTACAAGCCCTCCAGCCATCCAGAACTGCTTGTCAGTGTAAGAATTCAGATTCTCTTTCACCGCTTGCTTTTGCACATGCTCTTCTATCCTCCTTTCCCTGCACCTGACTCCCATCCCTGCTCTTTTGCCCAGAAATTCTTACTCCTCTAGGACTGGGGTCCAGAAGACTCTCTCAAGTAAAAGCTGCTCTTTCCCCATCTTCCAGCTACCACATAGCCAGGAGGAGCACCCTATGGCCAGCTGGTTTCTCTCCTGCCTGCAGACATGCCATGCCTGTGTCCTTCAACTTCCTACTCTCGGTCCCTCTTGTTTCTGTCAACAGCTGAACACCGTTCCTGCTGTCCCTCTGGCTGGCTGACTCCTACTCATCCTTTGAGTGACCACATGAGTTTCACATCCTCTGGATGCCGCCCTGGACTAGATATCTCTGCTTGGCGCTCAGTGCCTTCCCTCCATGCCTCCCAGTGCTGTGTTGTTATGTAAGTGCCTGATTCCCTGTGAGACTGTGAGTTCAGGGGCAGGGGTGAGGGAGCAGGTGCACATCTGTATTGCTCGCCATCATCCCACTGCCAGTCTTGGGGAAAGAAGACCTTAGTGTGACAATCAACTTTTAGGGAAAAATGTATTCATAAATATACCTGTATATATATTATAAATTTTACTGGTACAAAGGATTTAAACATACAACCTACACATACTAAAATATAGAGTACTCTTTATTATAAATTCCATATAGCCAATTGATTCTCACAAAAAGTGCTTTCATTTGTTTTTCCTTATATACACACCCAGCCTATGGTTGCAATCAACAAATGAGTGCAGATAATTACAGAACGGTAAATCAAGTGTATTTGCACTGTTTGCCAATTTCTGTGATGTAAGTACTTCCACCGTAGCTGATTTCAAGCTACCAACATAAAGTCATTGAATGCTGAGTTGGGCAAAGATGCACCGCAGTACATCATTATATAGTATTTCCACCACACAGATACAAGAAATACAAATCACTTCAAGAGCATGAATAGTAAAAGGTCATAAATTTATTAGAAAATGATGAGTTTTGAATATTTATTACCTTTGTTTTAAAATAATTTACTTAATTGTAAGTTAGTATAATTAAAATCTTAATACTGGTTATGTTTAACAACGAGATCACAAAACTGAAAATTTAACCACTGGCTCTCATGAGCCAGCATGAGCTGCTCCTAACATGTTACTGCTTCTAGCACAAGACTAGCTGACCCCCAATATTTTCTCCAGGCCCAATCTTGCTGCCAGTCTAGGAGACTTCTGAGTTCATTGGATGACCCACCCAACACCTTCGGCTTATGATTCCTCCTCAGTCCCGTGACCTTTGTCTCTCTCTCAGGCACCCACCTGTTCCCATGGCCTCACCGTAGACATGTCATCATTTGGAAGTTTTAACTCGGAATCACATCCTCCCCTCTTGCCTCTGGACTACAGCCTCTTCTTCCAGTCTCTTGGCACCCCACACGCGTCCATCCACCGTAAAGGATACCATTCCCCGAGCTCTCCTTATTAGCCAGCTCCTGACCCCCAGAACAGTCCTCCTCTGCCCATTCTTATCCTGGATCTATGCTCAAGCCTTTCACTCTGGGCATGTAGTAATTGCACAATGAAGCAAAGCACATTTACTATTATTATTTCCGTAGAAGCCCTCTTATCTGATGCAATTGAAAATAGAAGTTGGTCAATTAAAGAAAAAGTCAGGAGTATCATAAAGAATGATAGTTATTTGGACATTTCATTTTCACTGTAAACATATAAACATGTGTTAACTTGCCAGTCTTTTGATGTAATGCCGAAGCTGTTTCTTTGAGAACGAGTCTGTTGACCAGAATCCCACATCTCTTTTCTTGCTTAAAAATATCCATAACATACTGTCGAGACTTCCAGGCTCTATAAAGTGGATAAGAGCTTCAGGACACTTGCAAGGCAATCTGAGTATAGACTCTAGGGTTTCCATAATAGAGTCCCCCAAATCTTTACAGTGGTTTCCCCAAACCAAACTTGGCAGCGTTTTTTTAAATTGTGGTAAAAAAAATGCATAATATAAAATTTATCATCTTAACCACTTTTAAGTGTTACAGCTCCATAGTGGTGAGTATATTCACATTGTTCTGCAATGGATCCCCAGTACTTCCGTACTTTTCCACTTGGCAAACTGAATGTCTATGCCCATTAAACAACTTCTCATTCCCCACTTCAGCTCCTGAAAGCTCCTATTCTACTCTCTGTGCCTGTGAATTTGATTACTTTAGATACTTTATATAAGTGAAACACAGCACTTGTCTTTGGTGAATTTTTTCTTTTTTAGTGACCATTTTTATCACAACTTTCCAAAGCACTAAAGTTAGTTTTCACAAAAATAATTCTTTTTCTAAACTGAAGGAACAAAACAGCAGCAGAGTCACAGAACCCTAGAATGGACTAACAGTTACCAAAGGGAAAGGGACTGGGGAGGCCAGGTGGGAAGGGAGGGATAAGGGGGGAAAGGGGCATTACGATTAGCACACGTAATGCAGCGGCAGGGGACACGGGAAAGGCAGTATTTATAGAGAAGACAAGTAGTGATTCTATAGCATCTCACTACGCTGATGGACAGTGACTGTAGTGGGGTATGTGGGGGGGGACTTGATCATGGGGGTCTAGTATCCACAATGTTCAAGTTATTGTAATAATTCTTTTTCTTTTTGCATTCATATTTCTATGGTTCAATTATACTTCATTAAACTATATTATTATTATAATAATAACAAGTTGAAAAGGTTTGGGAGTGTGTTAGTCCAAGTCCTCAGAGAAGCACCAAGACAGAATTAAATATACAAGACGTTTATTAGGAGAACTGTCTGTTAGAGAAAATGAGGAGGCGGTCAAGAGAGCCTCGGGGAGCACCAGACTGTGCTGCAAGTCTGTCCCTGAATGAAGAGACAGAAGGAAGCTGGGTGAAAGCATCTTGGTCTGCAGTGAAGTTCTAAGGAAAGCTCAGCAAGACAACTAGGGAGTCTTCCAGCCAAAGCCACCCATCTTCCATCCCTCCGCCAGGAGTGGGCCTGCTTTAGTATCCCACGTGTGCTCACTCATGAGCTGGGAGCAGCCCATGGGAAATTTGTCCTTGGCACAAGTGCAGTGATGGATTTCAGAGCACAGCAGCGGGGTCCCTGGGGGAATTACATTCCCTGCAATCAAAGATGTGAGGAGAAAGAGAAAGACAAAGGCAAAAGGGCATGCCAGTTGAGTCTGCATCCTCATTTACTCAGGAAAATTTTGTTCTAATTTACTCATTTTCCAGAAAGCCCCACCCACCACTTTCCATTTATTTTCCATTGGCCTGAACTGTTACACAATCATTCCTACTTGGCAGTGAGGTGACTGTGTGACACACACTAGCCTCTTAACTGGGCACCATCTCTGCCAATAAAATCAGTGTTGTATTAGTGAGGAGGAAGGGGAGAATGGGTGCTGAGGAGGGTACCAGCAGGGTCTACCACACTTGGTGAGTACAGACGTGTCAGAGAATGGCCGGCGACCAGTGGAGTGCACTCAGGGCCACGGGCTTCACTCTGTGGGTTACCTGCAGAGCCAATGCCGGAGCTCAGCTCATGGATGACTCAGTGCCAGGGAAGTGGTCATGAGCACATCTACTGGGTTATTTTTATTTCACCAGAACCTGAGCTCCACTGAGCAGGAACAGTTCTTGGGTTGTTCACTGTGGTATCCCGGTACCTGCAACAGTGCCTGTCTTGTAATAGAGACCCAATATGTATTCTGAGTGAATGAATGATTGATTAATAATACTGTAGCTTTCTTCCCTGGTATGCTTTAAATAAATTCCTATCACTTGATGTCCTAGAATGTGGAAACTGAAAAAACCCTTTGTGGAAATTCCTCCCCAATATTGCCCATTCAATTCATTCTTAACAGGTAACCTCAAATCTTTCAGGGGGAAAAATTAACGAACATGCCCTATATCCTTTCCTCCTTCTTACCTATCTCAGAGGATGAGATATTGCCATAGCCTTAATGCCTGTGTCACCCTAAAATGAGTGTGTTGAAATCCTAACCCCTAATAAGACAGTATTAGGAGGTAGGGTCTTCGGGAGGTGACTTTGAGATTCGAGTTCTTATAAAAGAGACCCCACAGAGCGCCCCATCCCCTCCCACCATGTGAGAATAAGAGAAGTCAGCCACATGGAAAAGGCCACTCACCCAACCATGCTGGCATCTGGATCTCAAACTTCTAGCCTCCAGGACTGTGAGAAATAAGTTTCTATTGGTTATAAGCCACCCTGTCTGTGGGACTTTGTTCCAGCAGCCCAGACCGAGTTAGGACAGATGTCTCCTCCCTCTCTTCCAGGCTAAGGTCGGTCCCCCACCTGTGCTCTGATTCCAACCCCTTTTCATCCCCTCAGGGATTTTGATCCATCAGTTATTCTCTGTCCTCAGTGCCTTCAACTCCCCTTTTTCTTCTATTTATCGTTCAAGCATCCCCAAAAGAAAGAGCAAAACTGTCACCCGTCTGTCCGTCGTCCAACCAAGCTCTGGTTTAACTCCTATCCCTGGGTGATTTAACCACTCCTGCAGCAGTAAGGATCCCCTGTGTCCTGAAGATCCCTTGACCAGCCAAGAGTTCATGGCTGTAAGTGTGAAGAAGCCAACTCTGGGCAATGTGAGCAGAAAAGGTATTTACTGGAAGGGTATCAGGTAAATACAAAACAACTTCCTTGCTGTGACTCAAGACCCATCAAGCATAACTCTGGTCAGTACCTGGCCTCCCATGGATCTCTGTTAGAGGATAGGACTGCCAGGTCCTTTGGCAGTTGGTGTCTGGTTTATTCATCAGTTTCTTGTGAGCTAGGTCATTGTAAGTCAGCTTCACTCTCAAGAATCCATCATTTTGTAGCCATTTGTTATTTATTAAGAAAAAAATCGCTTAATTTTTAATTTTAGAAATGGAAGCTGATTTTCACCAGTGTTATGCTTTTCACTCTTCATTTCAAAGACCAGTCTGCTTTATTCTTTTGTTATATTATGCAACTATTATGAAAATTAAAACATTGTTATGCATATTTCTCCAAACAAATTAGATCTTTTTGGACCAATTAAGGTAATAAACAGTCAGCTTCATCCATGACTGTCCCTAGAACATTTTGGGTCATCCCTGAACTGTTGCCCTGGCCTTATTCTTGTAAGAGCGTGCAGGCCACTATGATGCCGGGCCTCTTCGCACACTTCAAGTCTTCCCTGGGTCAGGCCCCCCAGTCTCTTCCCCACCCTCATCTCTCTCTGGAATTGCCGGTGATCAGCTCCAAAATCCCCAGATCCATAGCATGGAGAACGATTTAGCCTCTACTTTCCACCATCTCAAAACTTTTAGTCTCAGAACCAGTTTATATTCTTAAAAATTATTAATAACCCCACAGAACTTTTTAAATGTGGGTTATTTACCAATACTTACTGTCTTAAAAGTTAAAACCCGGAAATTTGAAAAATATTTATCTATTAATTCATTTAAAACAACAGTAATAAACTCATTACATGATAACATTAAAAACATTTTTTATTTAAAATAACTATTTCCCAAGACACACAAAAAAAGTAGTTAGAAGATGGCATTGTATTACAATTTTGCAGATGTCTTTAATGTCTTGCTTAATAAAAGACATCTGGGTCCCACACCTGCTTCTTCATTTAATCTGTTGTGATATCATATGTCATGCAATCTTTGAAAATTCCACTGCACATTCATGAGAGAATAAGAATGGAAAAAAGTAAATAGTGTCTTTGTATTGTTATAAAAACACTTTTGACCACACAGATCCTCCCAGCCCAAGAAAGTGCCTTAAGGACCTCCAAAGGTCCCCAGAACACACCTCAAGATCACATCTATATGGAGTTGCTGACTTTTCACACCCCAAGAACCCATCATCCATTCACTCAAAAAATGCTGTGCACCTACTGAGTTTCAGACACGTTTCTGGGTGCCGGAGATGCAGCTAGGAATAAAACAAAGCCTCTGTTCTCAGAGGGCCGACATTCTAGTGGGAGGAGATGGGTTATAAACAATAAACAAATAAATGATAAGAAATTATCAGGTGATAACAAGTACAAAGAAGAAAAATAAAAACAGAGAGGAGAACAGAGATTGAAGGAAGGGGACTGTTATTTTAGGGTAGTCAGGGAGGCCTTGGAGAAGGTGACATCTGAGCAGGGCCTGAATGATCTGAGGGAGACAGCCAGAGCCAGGGGGCTATCAGAGGAACTGGTAGTCCAGGCGGAAGGAGAAGCAGACACAATGGGCCTGGTGCAGAAGTGCATTCAGTGTGTTTGAGGAAAAGCAAGGACACTGGTGAAGCTTGAATAGAGTGAGTGAGGGTGAGAGGTGGAGATGAGATCAGAGAAGGGGAAGCACTCAGACTCTGGGTATACTTTGAAGGTATAATGATTTCACTGAATTCATGCCCCTCTTTGAGGCTGCAGAAAATTATATACTCAAAAAATGGCTAGAGAAATATTTCTAGTCCCACATTCTCTCCCCGAACCTTGTCATTCCCCATCAAGAATGGAGCTACTTCCTTTCCCCTTGAACTTGGAAGGGCTTAGTGACTTCCTTGATAAACAGAATATGAAAGAAGTGACACTGCATGACACCCAAGGTCATAAAGTGCATATGGTTTATGCCTGGATTATGGTTTATGCTCTTTTTCATGGGATGTTTGCCCTGGAATCCAGTCACCATGCTCAACCTAATCCAAGCAGAAGGACCACAGGAGAGACCCATATGGAGATCTGAGGCTTTCAGCTAACAGCCAGAAAGAACTAACAGACATGCAATTGAACAAACTTTCAGGTTACTCCAGCCCCCAGCCTTCAAGTCCTCCAGCTAAAACCCCAGAGCATCATGAAGAGACAAGCTATCCTCACTGCGCCCTGCCTACATTCATGACCTAAAGAACCTGTGAACATAACAAATGATTACTTAATGCAGCTCAGTGATAAATTTGGATAATTTGCTATGCAGCATTTGATAACTGGGACAGAGGCCTCTTAGTACCCTATGTGAGTTTCCAAAGTACTAATCCAATCAAGATAGGCCTGATTAAAATCCTGTAACACCTTAGGCTAAAGTGAAAGCTGTTGAGCCACCAGGGTAATAAAGGAGACCTTGTCAACCACTTGGCTTTCCTCCCTCCAGGTTGTGACTGGATAGCTTTGGGATTCAAGCTGATGGATGGAAACAGTCCCAAAGTAGGTTAGTAAGAAAGATGTAATAATAGTCAGGCATGGACAGTGCCTAGTTCCTGACATTCTTCTCCTCCAAAGAACAGAGGCCACATAAACACCAGAGAAAGCCCAAGATCTCCTTCCCCCATTACTCCTCACCCTTCTTCCTGCTGTAATAAGCTCCTGCTCATGAAGGACTTCCATGTAAATTCCTTAAAATTTCAAGTAGAACTTGCAACTGTGGGCTACACTGACCCGCCGATATGTGTGTTTTAAAGCATGACTTAGTTGATATGTTACTGTCCACAGAGACAGCTGCCATCTCTAGACAGCTTCCCATGCTTATATATGCAGGCCAGGCCTTCCACTAAGAGGTAGAATTTACTTCCCTATACACCTTGAATCTGGGCTAGACACATATCTTGGTTTGCACAACAGAAGGCAGAGGAAGCGGTAATGTGGGACGTCTAGGTCTAAGCCTTACAAGGCCGTGAGGCCCTCATTTTCATCCTTTTGGGATCAAGCCACCAAGAAATAAGCTTGGGCTAGAGACCATAAGGAGAGGAGCTCACCCAGCGCCCCAGCCATTCCAAGCAGCCCAGCTGCGGAGAGACATGTAAATGAAGCCATCCTGAGAGTTCCAGCCAGTCAAGCTCCCAGCTGAATGCAGGCGAGTGAGTGACCCCAGCCAACACCACAGTTCAGCCAAACTACAGAGGCATTAGAAGTAATAAACCATTGTTATTTTTAGCCACTGAATTTTAAGGTGGTCTGTTACCCTGAAACAGCTGACATCATTTAAAAATATGAAACTGTCACACAAAACCATGAAATTTTTGGCTTTTTTGAAATACTTGGACATGGGGGCAGAATCTCAAAGATGTGCCCCCAACCTATAGTGAAGACCTGGGGGCACAAGAAAACACCTGCTTCAGAGAGGAGAGGAATTCTGCCCGTTCCCATGACTTCTGGGGTACAGAAATGATAGAGCTGGTGATACCCAATCATTACTCAATTATCTTTCCGAGGCAGGTTCACTGGGCAGGTCATTAATCAGTAAGTATGCATAATTTCTGGGCAGTGAAAGAGTTCTTTCAGGAGTTTTGCAAACAAAATATGCTCTTTTCTCTTGTTCAAATATATGAAATTTCTCTTCTAGGCTAGTATGTACAAGGCACCTTGTGATTTGCATCAGAACAATAGAAGGCAGGCACACTTGGTTAACTTCACCTTTTGCTCAAGAGAAGGGAGGACATAATTAATTGCCTGCTGGGGACAAGAAACCCTCATGACCATAAAGGGGATCTGACCAAGTAGCCCCCTCAGGAACCCCAATTCATCCAACTTGTTTTGGGGCTTTGCTCTGGGCTGCTGGGCTGGGGGCTGGAGGTGACAGGGGTGTTATGTGAAAAGAGCTGTTTCTACTCTCCCCACCATGGAGGGGTGGGGAAGGGGCAAATGCCAGGAAGAGAGGTGACCCAGGAAAGAGGGAACTATTTCCTGGCTTCTTCCCAGTGCCCTAGACCCTATAGGCCTCTACAGCAACAAAATTATAATGTTTATCATAAGCCTGACCCCAATGAGAGATGACAGGAGAAGGTCTCTCTATATTTTTCATTCAGAAGAGCTGATATAGGCACTCCCCACTGAAATGAAGCAGAAAACATTAAATCACACATAAGCAAAATAAAACCACTGGGGCTGCATTCCTGCTGTCAACAAACAGCTGGGCCCCACAGTTCTGACTGCCGGTGGAAGCTGACAGCCTGCTCTGCCCCTCTCTCTTTTTTTTTCCTGCCCTCCATACTTGCCTGTAGGTTTTACTGCTCAATAACTGAGTTTTGCATAGGGGGTTTAGCCTGTCTCTGAAAAATGGGAGTGATGATCCCAAAGAAATACTAGGTGGATGACCTGAGACAATTCAAGAGATAAGTACTATCACTATTTCCATTTTACGAGAGAGGAAACTGAGGCACAGAGAGGTTCCATAGCTTGACCAAGGGCACAGCTAGCAAGTGGCAGAGCTGGATTCAAACCCATGCAACTGGGTTCCAGAGTCGATACTCTTAATCACCCAAGTAGCTGCTTCTGAACATTAGGTGAACAAGCGTTTTGTAAGTTGCAGAAAAACTGAGCGCCTCCCTGAAGGATAATTGTAATTCTGGGAAGGCATAACTAAGCACCCTAGCTGTGCCCCGGGTCAGAGCTGGAGTAGGAAGGGCAGCCCTGGAACCCCCATCCCAGGAAACACCCGGAGAGCAGACCTCTACCCGAGAGCTCCAGGACCTGCATCATGGATAGCTGGGAAGGCCTATCGCGGACGGCTGTCTGCCCTGCGTCCCCTTCCCCGTGCAGGTAGTCCAGGGCCATGATGAAGAATGGAGCCAGACTGTCTGGCTTTGGGTTCGGCTCTATCTCACTTAGGAAATGGGAAGCAGCCACCACCCAGTGCTTGTTGTGTTAAATAAGCTAATACAGCTAAGTGACTAGTACAGTGTAAGTACTAAGTAAATATCACCTATAATTGGAAACTGTTCACTCACCTTATCAGCTCTATACCTTCCTCCTACCTGAAGATTCTCAGACGTCCTAATTCTTTTGTTTTTGATCAATTCCACTGAGGAACTAGTAATATAACCTTATCTTCAGAGGACAAAGGAGGAAGCAATAATGGGGGAATCTCAGATATCACAAGAAGCTGTTGGGAAGTCTTTTGGGGACAGACAAGTGCTCTCCTGGGACCTCTAACCTTGCCCAGGTGAGTCGCTTTTTACCGCATTTGCCTCTGGAGTCTGGAAGGAAGATGGGAGGATGTGTGGCAGCACCCAGCCTCAAGGGGAGAGGGAGAAGGAATCCCGCTGGCTTATTTCGCCTTTACTTCCCCCTTTACAGACACCTCTCCTCATCACTCCCATTTTCCAGACCTTATACCTCCCCTCTCCTTCTCTCTCTCCCAGAATTCAGGTGACTTGGCTCATCGGCTAGGAAAGCAACTGAATTTTATGCAAGGTGAATGGCTCTTGTCTCCAAATGGCACCACTCACTGGACCTGCAATGCAAATGCCGACTCCCCAGCTGCGGGGCCTGAGCCATCACAGGGGAGCAGCAACCAGAAGGCAGAGGGCTTGGCTGTTGTTGGACTCCTAGCTCCTGTCCTGGCTGGCCTCAGGGGAAAAGCAATAACTGGAGGTGAGATATGGTAATGAAGCTGGACTGGGGTGAAGACAGTCATAGGAAGCAGGAATCAGAGCACAGCTGCAGAGCCTGGGACACAGTCTAAGAAAAGAGGTACCAGGCCTGGGCAGGGACTCTTGTATGGTGGAGCTCTCTGTCTCTCTCCCTCCAGGCATCATTGCCTACAAGTATTAAATTTACAAAGGGTTCTGGTAGCCACAATCCCACCCAACCTTCAGGAGAGCCCTGTAAAGTGGTGACTGCTCTTGTGACAATGACCAAAGACTTGACAACAATCTTAGAAAAGCTGTCACTCACGCATCCATTTAACAAACATTCACTGAGTGCTTGCTGCATGCCAGGAAATAAATACAGCTTTCCTGATGCAAGGTCTTTCCACATATTTGCTTCAGTACATTGATTCCTGATTCCGTCTCCTAAATTTGCCTCCCAAATACTCCCCTTCTTGTTGGGATTTTGAAATGTATACAAATTCTCTGATATTGCTCCCTTCAATAAGTGGAACCTAATTCCCTCTTGTAGGTGGCTGGGCCATAAAAGGCACTTGTGAGTAAAATTGCAGTATTTCCAGAATCTCTCACCTGGCTTTAGTGCATCTCCATATGAACAGGCGTTTCTAAGGGGTAGAGAGAGGTAGTTCATCTCCATATCAGGGGATAATTACCTGGGCAACTGAGGGCTTATCTGAACCTGAGAGGTTGGGGGAGGATTTCACTTCCTTCTGCTGCTGCAGGAGAGAGGTCGGACAGCTTTTTTGTAAGCAATAAATGAGTTTTAAACTTTGTTTCTCCCTTTGAGTGCTTTCAGTTTCAGCTAGGTATTTTGCCCCAGGATTTCCTCTCCCTGGAGTTACATCTGGCATAGTCAGCAGGATCTCTGAACCCGAAATCTTATAAATGGGTGGGCTGCCCATCCCCCTCCACCCCCCATGGATACTGGGGAGGCCCCCGTGGATGCAGCAGAAGGTGCAGCTTCACCTGGGGGCCCCAAATCAGTGGGGCTTCCCATTTAGAAGCCCCTAGTGAGGAATTGGTCTAGGGTAAAGCACCTCTTAGAGGGGTGGGGCCTTCCCCAGGACTGGGGAAGGGTGGAGACACTGCTTCAGAATTAGCCCTCCATGAAATAGAAGACTGCTTAGAGGCCCTGAGTGGCCATGTAGCAGCTGGCATTATAGGTTCTCTTTTCAAGACAGTGGAAAATGTTATCAAGGAGAGAGAGGGTTATACAGGAGAGAGAGAGAGAGAGAGAGCTATCAAGGAGAGAGAGAGTTATTGAGGAGAGAGAGGGACTTCGNGGAATTGGTCTAGGGTAAAGCACCTCTTAGAGGGGTGGGGCCTTCCCCAGGACTGGGGAAGGGTGGAGACACTGCTTCAGAATTAGCCCTCCATGAAATAGAAGACTGCTTAGAGGCCCTGAGTGGCCATGTAGCAGCTGGCATTATAGGTTCTCTTTTCAAGACAGTGGAAAATGTTATCAAGGAGAGAGAGGGTTATACAGGAGAGAGAGAGAGAGAGAGAGCTATCAAGGAGAGAGAGAGTTATTGAGGAGAGAGAGGGACTTCGGCAGGAGAGACACACACTTTGGCATCACTTGAAGGAGCTGGGTGATGACTTATGGGATGCCCTTAAGGAAGAGAGACAGGTATTGAGAAAATAGATCGCGCTCCTGGAAGACTCCTTAGCAGTGGTGAGGGCAGAGGTGGCAGGAGAAGCTGCGCTGCAGGAGGCCATGGGGGAGGACGAATAAAGAGTGGTGCCTTCAGCCCTGGAAATGGTGCAGGAGCTGGGGGAGAAGATGAAGAGGCGGGACATGGACCGATCTGCTGCCAAGGCCACTGCCCAAGGTATCATCCTCTCCTATATTAAAAGCCCTCCCGGCTGTAATTAAAAAATAAAAATGGAAAAACCACAGGCTCCTCAGGGCAGGGAGCCCCCCCTCCCCAGGTTGTGGAGCACTCCATGCTACACCCCTATAACCAGGATGTGCTGGTGGACATGAGTGTCTAGTGTAGGCAGAAGCCATCGGAATCTCTGCCTACATGGCTTTTACATCTCTGGGATGGGGGGGTGGAAAACACTGTTATGTCGAGTACAGAGATGAGTAGACTGACTTCCCGATGACTCACCCTTCCTTCTGGCAGCGGTTGCAAAGTGCCCAACACGCCTCAGGGAATCAGACACTTCTGGAATGGCTGACAGCTGCCATCAGGGCAGTTTTGCCTAAACAGGGTGATTTACCATATTTACCCACTAGCTAGAAAACGTATGTAGAGCTCCAACAGGTATTGTGGGAATTAGGTATGAAAATATTATATATAATATGGACCCCCAGGGCCCAGATGAGGAGTTATTCACCATAGGAATGAGAAATCTGAGGCCACATACAGCTCCCACACCTCTGTTTGGGTCCCTAGTGAACACTCTTGCCCCGCACATAGGGCAACCCATAAGTGAAGCTACTCGTACTTTAGCAGATCTGGGGGAGGTTGAAATAATAAGGGCTCAGAAGGAAGTATGGGCTACAACTGAAAGGAGAAGTGCAAAAGGCCCCGTGAAGATCTTGAGGACCCAGATGTGGGTCGATTTGATAAAGGCTGGGGTAGTGAAAGAAAAACTTGATGGGCAGCCCAATATAATATTGTTAGAACTGTGGCACCAATTAACTCCAGAGAAGCAGTTACAGATGCTGAGGTCCAGGATATGGAAACCAGAGTAAAGGACTCATGCCCAGCCTGTGTCCCTGCAAAACTTCCTGGGGGAGGAGGGCTCAAGATGGTGGCGTGACCAGGGTGGCAGAAATCTCCTCCCAAAACCACATATATTTTTGAAAATACAACAAATACAACTACTCCTAAAAGAGAGACCAGAAGATACAGTACAACAGCCAGGCTACATCTACATCTGCGAGAACTCTGCATCTCACAAAGGGGGTAAGATACAAAGCCGTGACGCAGCGGAATCTGAGCACTCCCCCACCCCAGCTCACCAGTGGGAGGAAAAGAATCAGAGTGGGGAGGGAGTGGAAGCACAGGACTGCTAAATAACCAGCCCTGGTGATCTGCACCAGGAGCACAGACACACATCGCATGGTGTACTGGATATTAGAGAAACAGAAAAGTAAAACCTGAGACGAAGACTGGGAGCGGGTCCCCACAGCCAGTTCCCCTGGGACAAAAGAAAAGCAGGTGCTTTTTTAAAGGTCTTAAAGGGACAAGGGCCCAACAGCTGAACAAAATTGTCCCAGCACACTCAGCCCAGTAGGCTGGGAATCTTGAGGAACGTTGGGCTCCCTAACCCCTGCCAGGTAAAGCAGCCCCGAAGCCGCTCACGGCGATAATCAGCCTGCCATTCGTTCCCCAGGCCAGAGCTGCAAATGGACCGGCAGGCCTGCAACACCTGTGGAGCAGCCGGAGAGTGGCCCTGCCCACAGCAACCATACAGAGTCTCCTCCCGGGGCGCAGCTAACCAGGGTATGCAGCAGAAGCTGGAGCAAGGTCTGGAAAGCATGAAGGGGCCCGTCCTTGCAGTAGAACACACCCAGCGTGGCTGCCACCCCCCGCAGTGCTCTAGGATAGACTGAGGGCAGCCCTGCCCACGGCAGTTTAGGGGATTATCCCAGAGACTGCCTCCCAGTGTGCAGGTAACTGGCACAGGCTGCGGAGAAGGGCAAGGTGAACAACAAGCAGGAAGGGACTTTGTTCTCCCAGCTGACACACGTGCCACCTGCCTGCGACCACTTCTATCGCCATGAAAAGACAGAATAATATGGTCCAGTCAAAAATCACTCAGACAACCCCAGAGAGAGGGCCTGGTGGGATAGATTTAACCAATCTTCCTGAAAAAGAATTCAAAATAAAAATCATAACCATGCTGATGGACCTACAGGGAAATATGCAAGAGCTAAGGGAGGAAGTCTGGAGGGAGATTACATAAATGAAACAATCAATAGACGGACTTAAGAGCAGACTGGATGAGGTGCAAAATATTGTTGATGGAATAGAAATAAGAGAACAGGAGNAGAAAAAGGGATAGAAAGTGTCTTTGAAGACATAATTGCTGAAAACTTCCCCAAGAAGAGGAAGGAAATAGTTTCTCAGACCATGGAAGCCCACAGATCTCCCAACACAAGGGGCCCAAGGAGGACAACATGAAAGACATATAATAATTAAAATGGCAAAGATCAAAGACAAGGACAGAGT
>JAVKTM010012198.1:0-43226 GCA_032200785.1 Phataginus tetradactyla | reverse complement strand
ATCTTAGCCTTAAGATGGGGTCCCTCCTGTTCTTACTATACTGTTTATAGCTTAGCATTTTTCATCATAGGCTGGAAAAACTAATCATAATGCTATCCCATGTCCCTGCCCTACCTCAACATGTTGTAACATAGGACAAGACTTTCTCCTTTTTTAAGGCTTTGTAATATTCCAATAGGAAGAGATCACATTTTCTTCATGTATCCATCTCCCAATGGACAGATTGGTTGCTCCCATCTCTTGCCTATTTTGAATAATGCTGCAAACATGGATGCACACAAATATCTATTCAAGACTCTGCTTTGAATTCTTTTGGATATATATCTAGATGGAGGGTTGCTAAATCACTTGGGTAATTCTATTTTTTAACTTTTGGAGGAGCTTCCATACTGTTTTCTATAACAGATGCTCTATTTTTACATTCCCACTAATAGTGCGCAAGGATTCCAACTTCTCCACATCCTCACAAACAGTTTTTATTGCCAATAACTTTGTTATTTTATTTCATAATAGCCTTGCTAATAAGTATGAAGTGATATCTCACGGTGGTTTTGATTTGTGCTCCTTAAAGGGTAAGTGATGATGACAATCCTCTCTTATGTTTGTTGGCCATTTGTACATCATCTTTGGAGAAATGTTTATTCAAGTCCTTTGCCTATTTTTAAATTAGATATGTGGTTAAAACTGCAATATTTCCAGAATCTCTCACCTGAACTTAGTGCATCTCCATATCAATAGGTGTTTTCAAAGGGTGGGGAGAAGTAGTCCATACGCATATCAATAGATGATTACACGGGATAGGGTGGGGGGCGAGGGCATATCTGCACCAGAGAGGTTGGGTCCCCTTTTTGCAGCCAGGATGCAAGATACATGGGCGAGCAGAAGTAGGACTGCTTGTATGCAATAAACTGGTTTCTCCCACTTTATTTCTCCCTTTGACTGATTTCGGCTTCAAAGGTAATTTGTCCTGGGCTGGGAACTCATTCCCCCCCAACCCCCACCCCTGGAGTTATAGGATTATTTGATTTTCTTGTTATTGAGTTGTAGTTTTTTATATATTCTGGATATTAACCCTTATCACACAGATAATTTGCAAATATTTTCTCCAATACTCAAATATTCTAAATTATATTTTTAGGTTGCCTTTTCACTTAATTAGTTGTGTCCTTAGATGCAAAAAGTTTTTAAATTTGATGTAGTTCTATTCTATATTTCTGTTTTTGCTTTTGTTGTCTGTTTTAATTGCTTTTGTGGTCTTGTCCACTAAATCATGGCCAGATCCAATGTCATGAAGCTTTTCTCCTATGTTTTCTTCTAGAAACTTTACCATTTGTTGTTTTATGTTAGGTCTTTAATCCATTTGAATTTACTTTTTGTAGAAAGTGAGATAAGGGTTCAAGTTCATTCTTTTGTATGTGATGCTCAGCTTTCCCAATACAACTTGTTGAAGAGACACTGACGGTCATGATCCTACTGAATAGTCTCAGCACTCTTGTCAAAAGTCATTTGACCATATATGCAAGGGTTTATTTATGGACATTCTATTTTATTCTATTTTCTTTTCTAATCTATTCTATTTATCTGTCCTTACCAGTACAACACTGCTTTGATTTTTGTACCTTTGTAATATGTTTTGACATCGGGAAATGCAAGTCCTCCAAGTTTGTTCTTTTTCAAAATTGTTTTGGTTATTCTGGGTCCCTTAAGATTCCATACAAATTTTAGGATGTATTTTTCTTTTCTGTAAAAAGTACCATTGGGATTTTGACAGGGACTACATTGAATTTGAAGATTACTTTGAGTAATATTGACATCTTAACAATATTAAGACTTCCAATACATGAACATGAGATGTCTTTCCATCTATTTGTATTTTTTAAAATGTATTTTAGCAATGTTTTATAGTTTCCAATATATAATCTTTCACTTCCTTGGTTAGGTTAGTATCCTACAGTTTTGCTGAACTAATGTGATGCATTATATTGATTTTTGTTTTGTTGAAAATTCTTGTATTCTAGGACCTTAAACATTTTTTTATTTGAAATGATTGTATGTTATTTTTTGCCTTCAAAGTAACCTGACAAGATGTTACCATTAGGAATACTGAGTAAAGGATAATGGATTATTTCTGTATTATTCTAACAACTGCACATGAATCTACAATTATATCAAAATAAAAAGATCTTTTTAAATTATGTAAAACATGTAATATTAAATCAGAATACCTTCATTGAATCTCTATTGTTTCTGGGAAAAATGTAATTGCCATCTTTCTAGGGCAGCAAAAGTACAATTATTTTCTGATAATTTGATTAACTGTAGCAAAAGCAGAAGTGCCTTCCGTTGCATGTGTGTGCACCTCTTGCTCCCCAGCTCTTATTCTCTCTCATACTCCCTTTCACCTTTTCTCTCATCCTCCTCATTTTTCCATTTTTTCCTCTCTCATACATTTGTCCACACACATCTCTCACACTATTTTTCGAGGAATAGGAAATTAATTTCTTTTTTTTCTAATTTTGCTCTGATTATTGAAGGAATTATCTATGTCTACTGTCATAAGTTAACTAATATAAAGTTCATTTGACTTTGGGACAAGCTCAAGTCACTATCACACTTTTAAATTTAGTTAGATTTCATTTTGTGACACATATTTCACAATTTAAAATCTTTATTAATTATACATGGGTTTGCTCTGAGACTAGAGAAAACTGTTCAACCTTAAACAGAAGGAAATTTCAAAGTAAGCAAAATGTCACACACACTTCAATAATATAGGCAAACTTCTACCTCTTATTTTATGCTGTTATTTCTTATGGATTTTTGTAACCTAAAGCAAACTTGTTAGTCTTCCAGGGTACCTGGGAAGCAGTATGGTTTAATGGTAAGATCATTGAGGTTAGATACAAATGGGTTCAAATTTTAGTGCCATTATTTATCATCTTTGAGATCTTTGGAAACTCGTTCTGTTTTGAAAATCAGTTCCTCATTTATAAAAAGTGGATATTAAAGTAACATATGTAACATGTAAATTAAGCAGTTCAAGAATCTACAGTACATTCATCTCTGTGGTAGATTTTTTAAATAGCCACAAATTCTTCCCTGACCTATATCCATAGTAACTTTGAAGCTCCTACAATCAAAAGTTTTCTCCAACCCATTTGGACTAATCCTGTGATTTACTTTGACCAATGGGACAGTTGCGAATGTAACACAAGCAGAAATTTGAAAAGCACTTATGGGGCCTGCTAACTTAATACTCTTGGAACAAAGCTGCCATGGGAATGAGCCCAAGCTACCCTCATGGAGAATGAGTCCAGGTGGAGAAGGTCACCAGCCACTACTGGCCTAGATCAGAAAGGCTGCCCAGTGCCCCAGCTGAGACCAGCAGAAACTCCCAACCTGTGGAATAGTGAGATAAATAGAACTTTTTGTTTAAAGCCACTAAATTTTGAAGTGGCTTGTTAGCTCAGCAAAAGCTAACTTATGTAATATTCAACCAGGAAGCTTAAGCTGTTGAAATTGCCTGTGGTAAAGCAATTTGTAGTTAAAACTTCAGACTTTAAGAGAAAAAAGAGGACTATCTGGTATCTCAAGTGAACTTGTGAAAACCCTTTTAAATATTTTATAGTCTCTAAAACAAAGCTAAGTATTTCCATTTAAACTATATTTTACATATATTGAAGCACTGTAATGGGAAATGTCTAAGAGTGCACATTTATCATCTTTTGCTTGCTAAGAAATTTTGGCTATTATTCCTCTGAGGTTTCAATGGCACATGTTTTCGTTAATTTTGCTTTAATGTACATCATCAAATACCAATGAGAGTCATTTAACGAACAATGTTTTAGGTTTTTATAAAAAAATATGAAAGTAATACTTACCAGGCAGGGGAGATACCCTGACCACGAAGGTGCTTTTCCCAGGGCGAGGCTTATCCATTGCACTCTGGATGTGCTGACCCCTGCGATTTCCCCAAATGTGGGAAACTCGACTGCATAATTTGTGGTACGGGGGGACTGTGTTCGCGCTTTCCCCTATAAATTAAAAAATATATATGAAAAGTAGAATTAGTTGATTCATGTCTTCAGATCCTGCTATATTCAAAGTAATGCAAAACATGTGAATGCTCAGAAATTAATATGTATTGTTAAATTTTCTTGAAATTACTCTGCATAGCTGATAGACATTTCTCAAATCCTCTCCCCAATACATAAAATTATATAGCCTTACATCAGCCCAAGATAAACTTTATGCCAAAGCATTTCGTTGCTTCTTTGGCTGCCCAATTGTCATTCTGGTTTAAATTCTGGTTCAAAGAGCTAGTTTATTTTGTCATGCCTTCCTTTTGTCTTTTTAGGTCTCTATTCCTGCTTTATCTTTTATTTTACTTCCCACCTTTAAACAATGTTCCTACTTTTTTTCTAAATTATACACAATAGGAAGGATATGTATAAATTAGGCTTAAGTTTTGCAGTTGAAGAAGGGATATACAGATATAATACTAATAATAGGAGAATGATAGTCACAACACACGGAGCTTTCTTAGTGGAACACAGTTTTTCAAGTAAGTTTTGCTTCTTCTTCAACCCAGAAGTTTTTTTAGACTATGTCAAGCATGATCAGCACCTTATATAGAATATCATTTTAGGTACCACTGGCCTGTGAAATGCCTTCATGAAGGAGGTGTCGCCGTCATCAGCATGATCACCATTACCACCATCATCAACAGCAGGTAACTTTCATTATTAACACAACCGAGGTGCCAAGCATTGTGCTAAATATCTGACACAGACTTCCTTGCTTATGCTTTAGCAGCTACCATTTGCTAGTCCTGAGACTAGCTTCCTCTTACTAGCTTACACAGCAGTAACCCCAACTGCTCTTTAAGGAGAGATTCTGTTCCTTGAAGGTGCATGCAGGCCTATTCACAGCTTTGCTGTGCTGAATATACACAATGATGGGTCCCCATCTCTGTTAGAGGGTAAGATTTGGATATCTTTTAGTGACTGCTTGATTGAAATTTGGGGCCCCTGGGGTAATACGGCAGGAGTTTAAGCAGCTAGATTGAGCGGGATGGTGGTGGTGAGAAGGATACAGCAGAAGCCAAGTATCCAGGACCTTGAGAAGTATTGAGTAGATCCTAGTAATTTAGGGGTCAAAGCGAACAAGGACATTATATCCAGTATTTCATGGAATCATTTAAAGATCTATCACTAATAATAATTACTAAACAATTTTAAATTACTTAAAAAATAATCAGAAGAAATATAGATATATACATTCACATATATACACATACACAGCAAAGCAAAGACATAATGTTTAAATGAATTGTGGTACATCCATATGGTGATATATTATGGAGCCTATAAAAATCATATTTATAACCTAAAAAAAATCACACTTATAAGCATAAGGAGAGAGCAACATGCTCACAACACAAGGTTGAGCAGAAGAATAGAATACTAAATTATATGTGCAGAATGAGCCAAATTTTAATAGCTAGGGAAAACTGGAAAACTGTACACCAAAATATTATCAGAGGTTCTCTCTAGGTCACTAGATTATAAGAGATTTTTTTCCTTTCATTTCCTATAGTTTTTAAATTTTTTACAATGGATAGATTTCATTTCTTTGATATTACAATTTTGAGAATTTAATTCATAAGGTATCATTTTTATTAAATAACTTTTGAATAGTGTAAAATTCATATTTTAGGATATATTAGTAATTAATAAGTATTGTAAAAGTGGAATAGAACAGAATCAAGTATAAGGAAGCTCAGATTTTAGTATGCTAAAAGCATCTAAAATTATCTCATTTATTAAGTAATTTCCAGCATAAAAGTCTAGAAAACTATTAGAATAATAATCCAGGATTACAATTAAAATTCCAAAAGCAGAGGTCAGCTTATAGTTCTTTGTTAATAAAACTAACAACAAATAAAATAAAAAAACACAATAAATATAAAAACAAAATAAAAATCTTGGTGGAATGGTCTCTAACCACTTAAGGAAAGTAGTCTAGATCAAGGACTGCCTGCCTGCCGGAGGGGGTTACAAAATTATTACAAATGCTACAAAGGCACATGGTCATCAAGCACTGTCTGTAGACTTAAAAATATCTCACACATATGCACTATGGCTTTCCATACATGTAGGTAAAATGGAGATTAGTAAAATATGATCTCATTTAAAAGTGTTTTACCAAGTTCATGTACATGACTTGTCATTATGTTATCAATTGACCGGTATCACAGGGGAGTCAACTGCCTTTTGGACATTGAATGCCTCACCCTCAATAAACGAACAGTAAAAATACATTCTGATACAATCTCAAAGTTGATTATGAATTGAATATCATGATACCAAGAACCATTTACATTTTGTTAGGTGTGATAATGGCATTATGCTTATGTTTTTTTTAAAAAACGATCTTTTTGAGATATACACATGTCAAGAGGGGAAATAACACGATGTGTGATTTGCTTTAAAATATTTCAGCAAATAAAACAAAGGAAAGAAAAAGGAATAGTCATGCAAAGATAGTAAACCACTGGTAATTTTCCAGTTGGAGTGATGGTTATAGAATGGTTTCATTGTACTATTCACTTTACTTTCCTGAATGTTTGTAATTCTTCATTGATATTAAAAAAATGTTTTTAAGTGAGCCATTATACTCAAATCTTGGTAGCTATTTATTTAGATAACCTTTTAAAATAGAGCAAATAATTTAAAAAAACAGTGTGAAGAAAAACATTTAAATACATATTCTTAAAAGGGTTATCTCAATTTTAGAAGGCCTATTCTACCTGTCGATGACTCCTGTGGGAATATCAAAAGTGCAGGTCTCACGGCCAAGTAGCTGGCTTACCAGGCACATGTACGTGATACTGCTGCAGCTGTGCGTAGTCGATTTCTAGACACAGAGTCAAGCATTTTTAAATAGCAATAAAAGGAGTGAATTTGAGTTGTTCTTCATTCCCCAAAGATTATGGATGATAAAATACCATCACTGTGAAATTACTGAATGAGAATTAATTGTATTCCTCAGGTAAATGACTAGTCTCAGAAACCCAGGATTATAATTTTTTCAAGAAGGAAATCCACTAAATTTATAATAAATCACCAATAGGCAAATGGTTTATAATTTTTGGAAGTCAAACATTGCCCTTTTAAAAAACTGGCATTCGTTCTTCTGAAGTAGCTATACCCTTAGAGTCAACAGTCTCCACAGGTCTACCAACAGCAGAGATCAGTCACTCAGACAAGCAATTAAAAATGCTTCAACAATTCAGCTGNAAAAAAAAAAAAAAATAAAAAAAAAAAAAAAAAAAAAAAAAAAAAAAAAGGAGAACTCAAGGTTTTTTTTTTTAATTTGGCTGTATTATAATTGTTACTGTGCTCAATCAGAAAGATGTCCTGAGGTCTACAAATTTCAGGGAATTTATTATTTTGTTAATAAAGATGAGAAAGATGGGTCTCCCAGAAAGACATGGAGTGGAATTTTCTATGTCACTCACCTCATTATTAATCTAGGTAATCATCAGAAATCGGTCATCATTCCTACTGCTGACCACCAAACTTTCATCCTCCTTGCAAAATGTGTCACACTTGAGGTTTATGGAGAAAACAGATTTATAGTATGCTTTAAGTTTTATAAGATGCGAGGGAGCCTCTTTTGAATCCCATTTTAAATACTGAACTAAATAATATGGACTATTTTATTATGCTTATTTGGGATTTGTTTCTTATTTTTCATTTGTTCAAACTCCTGACAGCCCAATATCAAACAGAAACTTAAAAGTCTGACACATAGGTACCCAAATATAAATGGCTGACCTGGTCTCAGTTATCTATGCTCTATTAGAATGTACCCCATCATTCATTAATTCATTTCTTCAGCAAAATATTTATAAATCACCTTTTTTTCCTCTAGCAAGCACATCATGTGATAGGCACTAAGAATAAAAAAATGAGTAAAACATAGTCTTTGCTTTTAAGGGATTGTAATACAATTTGTACATGCAGATATGAAAACAACAAATAGAACTCCAACAGCTAAGTGCTACAGTAGAAATAAGAAAAAAACGTGGTATCAGAGAACATAAGAACTCATTATGATCCTATTTCATCTTAAATTAATGAAAATAATAATTTCAGGATTCTGGAATGGTATAGGTAGTACTTTTCATCCTCCAAAATACAAAAAGGGAGAAGATATGTAGATAGAAAAAGCAAACTAATTTTCAAAACATTTTACTCCATCATCATTCAACTCAAAGTTCTGGAGATCTTCAGATTTTGAACTAACTTGAAATGCAGACATGATTTTTGTTGGCAGCATGCTAGGTTTCTAGACGGTGGCACAGGCCATGAGGATTCCAAAGACAAAATTAAAAGGAAACATAAAACAGGGGGGGCTGTGGAACCCGGCCCCATGGACCCCTTCCATATCGGCATTTCTCAGGCAGCTTCTCTTTCAGTCTCTCAACCACTTTGTTTCAGTTTTTGTTTTTCTCTGCTGGATTGTATAGCCCAGTCCTGGGCTATTTCCTTTAATGTTACCTAAAATCTCCTAAGATTGGACCTCTGGTAATGGCCTGTAGGACCACCCACTGTAGCTCCTCCCTAATGCCATACCCAGGCCTGGGGTTACTGGGTTACTGTGGGCCAAATTCCCCTGGCCCTTCATCACCTGGAGAGGGACAGGGACATGCTGTGGTATGGTAGTGTTGCTGCCTCTTAGACTGAATCATAATGCACACAGAGTTCACCTTTTGGCCTTACTACGCCTTCTCTCTACATTTTGCATGTTCTCATTTCTACTGCAAGTGTCCAGTGTCCTCAGGATTCCTCCTCGCTTCCTGCTTTACCCACCTAATCATTCTCCCCAACCAGCATTTTATGAACAGTGCCCAGTGTTCCAGACGTTTCCAACCCCCTTTTCCAGTTTCTGATCCTTATGTAAATGAATGCCTCGTTTCTCTCAGGATTCAACTTTTGCCAAGAAAGTTTGGCTAATCTGTTAGAGAATTATTCGCAAGCACATTTGAGACAAATCTGAGGATTCTTAGAAACTGGGGGGAGAATTTGAGGGTGCCTGGAATTTCCAGAAAGCAGATCAATCCTATGTCATCCTAACAAGTTAGTGTTGCTTTGAAAAATTGATTTCATTAAATAATCAGAAAAATCTGGTAAGTCAGAAAAGATTTGAGAGCAAATGAGAAAATTTAAAGTATCTCCTCTATTTTTCTTTTAACACCTGGAACATAGTACGGGCTCAATAAATATGTTTTCATTGGCTGATTACAGTTACTGCTCTTAGAGGCCCAAAGATACAGGGTCAAAAACTTTGGAGAAAGAACTGGCTAAAGGCTGAGGAAAAACAGTGGTAACATAAACTCAACAAAGCCTAAAGAGTGAGATACGAATAAAGGGCTTCCTTCTGGGGATTCATCCAGAATACCTCACCCTTAGAAGTACTCCAAGTATTGTTAAAAGTCAGTTAAAAGGAAAAAACTGTAAACCTTTACTTTCCTCCTCTTCGAGAATGACATTAGTTTTCTGATTGGCATTACTTTGAACGACCACCAGAGAGCGTTCCATTTTAACTGTTTAGAATGCCTCTAAAATCCAGCTTTAAGAGTACCAAATCTCAACCAATTCTCTACGAACTCTTCAGCGAAATACACTTGGCAGTAGCGTGCTGCGGTGTGATTTACTATCCTTCAATAGGAATATTTCATTTCACACTTTATAAATACAAGGATTATTCTAAATTTAAAATGGGGCCAGTACCAATACAGGATCCTGAGAAGTTAAGTGTTTAAAGCCTTAAAAGAATGGCAGTTTGCTCCATAGAAGTAGCTTCCCTGCTGAGAACAGGCTTCTTTTCTGCTACTGCCTCCTTGAAAAGTCTGATACTGTAACAAAGATCTAGGAAAAGCAATAATTCTTGGCAAAAAAATTACAGGAAGCAGGTATGTTACCGTATAAAATCAAGTATATATATATATATGTGTGTGTGTGTGTGTGTGTGTGTGGTGCACATGTTTACACACGCACAAATATATGTATATGTGTATGCATGTGTATATTTGTGCAAAGTATGAACCCTTCAAAACACTATGGTCATTGTCTCAAATATTAGCATTACAGATACCTTATTTCATCATCCTTAGTCTACTGATTTGCAGCAGTTTCACTGGGCAGTGGAGATGAGCATTCAGGTGCCTGAAACCTTAGCTCCCCTTAGCTCTGCCTGCAGGGTGTGCCACCCATGGACGGTGGGGAAGGGGTTTCAAACCATCTTCCGCTGAGTGGCAATCTTAGTTCTCCGTCCAGCTAAAACCTGGCCACGTCACCCTACTCTAGTACACCTGACTTACATGTGCTTCATGGAAATGAAACTTTGTCCAAAAGTACCAGAAATTGAATATTTGAAAGCAAACACCCAATTAGTTAGTGGAAGTATATTTTTTTCCTGCTATCTCAACAATGATAAAGAAAACTGACTGGTTTGGCCGAGTATTGCTTACTTCCCCCCCACCCCCTCAACCTCTTGACTCTCTGAAAGATAAGCTAAGATTATTATCTTCTTCCCCAGACTCCAGAGTTTTATTTTCTGTGAAGCTACATTCAATGTTCAGAAATTATTCTGTGGCTTGTCATACAGTATCCGTTAAGGGGATATGAAAAATGCAGGTGACTCAAAACATGTAAGCAGTTGAAGGGACTTGAACTTGGACACAAAGGCCTCTCAAACACCAAAACACTTTAAGTCATTTTAAAAACTTAAAAAATTCAGAAAATAGTTTATTGAATTCAAATAGTCATTATTAATATTAGCAAAACCACTGAAGGTTCAACAAAATTAAACCTACAAAACTCTGAGATTTGGGAGTAGTATATTCATAATTTCTAAAGATGCCGAGGCACAAGTATCATACATGGAGAGCCTCACATCACTATGTAAGACCCTGTGACCTAAATTAATCAGAGCTGTTGCTTTAAAATTAACCACATTTGAGGTGTCATGGTAGAGACCATATTTTAATGTGTCAGAAGGTTAAGGACTTGCTACTTGCCTAATTTTTATTCAAGTGCATATTTCTTTTTTATCATCCAATTTCCCTGAACCTCATTTTCCAAATCTGAACCAACAGTTAGAAAAAGCAAATATTATTAAGTAACAAGCAGGAGAATGTATTTGACTTCATTGCCAAAGAAATGCAAATTACTGTATATTATATGAAAACATTTTTAAAAATGTAGTATTAATCAATGAAATATCGAGTTTTAATGAGGATGAGATGAAACTATGCATGTATTGCTAGTTTTAATAAATGTTAAAACAGTCATTTTGCCAAGCAAATTTGCAATATAGTTCAAAAAGTAAGATTCTGTTCAGAGAATAAAAACATAATGGCTGAGTGTCTCTGATATACTGATTTAGGGGCTGGGAATACAGTGACCAGCCTTAATGACACACTGGTTCTGTCGTCATATTGCTTGCTGTCTGGTATTATTTTAAACTGAAAGGGAACAGCTGTACACACATGCATGTTCTCTGAACATAATCTAAATGTCCAACAATTGGAAATGCAATAATTAAATTTTAGCTTAATTTATATCCTGTAAAACTATTTTACTACTAAAAGAAAATTATGAATAAAGCAATTAGGAAAATGCTTCTGACATAATATTTGCTGAATAAAATAAATAGGAATTGGTAATATATCATTTATAGAAAAATGAATATGGATGAAGTCTAGAGGGGAACAGAAATAATTAGATGAATTCAATATTTTATATTGTATTCCCAATTAGTTTTGTCACAATGGTTTCATATAGTAATTTGAAAACATTCATAACAGAAAAATAACCTTTTCCTTAATTGACACCATAGAACCTGCATGCCTGTCTCACATGATTCTAAAAATTTCATGTTTCCCACACTGTCATGACAATTCACCATAGTCTTTTAAAAATTATATTTTGATTATTTTTGAAATTATTTAATCTGAGATCATTTTTTGCTACTTAATCTAAGCATACTTTATATCTCATACTTTTCTATTATACTTCCATTTAATTTTATTAAAATTCTGGGATCAAAGGAGTTTGGAGATGCCAAGCTACTAGATGTAAAATACTTTCAAACTGTAAAATGCTTTGTAAATTTAAGATTTGATTACTATAGTGAATGGTTCCTTGAATCATTTTTTTGTTTATATTAGGGGATTTATGTAATAAGACTTTTAACTTGAATATCTTTCTTCTGTTCCTTTTCTTTATGAGTAAGAAAGATGAACTTCCCCAAAAGAATGTGAAGACACTGTTGGTTTATTGTGTTTAAAACAGATTTAAGGAATAACTGATAAAGCAAAGCCCTTCAAGAAGGAGAACTGTAAGCAGTGGGAAATCAAGCCCACTTGGGGCTGACCCACACCCATCACAGTGCAAGACATTGCATCTGAACCTAGACACACAGGAAAAGCCCTTTTGATGCAATTCTCCTGCAGACAGAACATTTTCAATTTGGAAGATGTGCGCAAGGATGGGACATGTTAGGGCCATGCCAGCCCCGTGTTTAGCAGTTGAAAAAGGAAATAGGAGCTTTAGTTCAAGAGGTGATAGAGTTTCGTTTTCTATGTTTTGTGACTTCTTTTTCCCTATGAGATTAGCAATAACAAATTATGCTGCAAATTACGAAGGAAGTGGGAGCTGAAATACTGTGTGACTAGGCAGATGGAGCTGGGGGGCAGGAACCCCCAGCATAGTGCTGACAAGGAGAGGTGAGCGGGCTAAGACTGCACTTGGAAAGGAAAAAGAAGTGGGAACCACTGAAGGCAATTTGATGCCCTCTTTCCGATCATAGTTTCATGTCTTGTCCTTGTCCGATTGGACAGCTGGATCCACTGTATATTGTTGAAAAGAAGTAGGCAACTTGGACTTGATGTGAATTTAAAGTGAACACTTTAAATACTTTACCAAGCTGTGGGATGTTTACTAAGTTTTTTTGTATTTTTTTAAACATATTATGGAAGTTGCCTTGCACTCCTTTGCTAAGAGTTTTGACAATGAATTAAGGTGGGGTTATATCAAGAGCTTTTCCTGCCTATGAGATAATCACATGATATTTTGTCTTTTTAATCTGTTAATATGTAAGCTATTTTCCTCTTTTTTCTTCAATTATATTGTGTAATACTTCAGGCACACAAACAAGTATAAGAGTATGTGTGGCCACCACCCAGCACAAGAATTAAAATTTTGCATCAGAATTAAAGCCCTTATATACCTCTAATCAAAAAATTGATTAATTTTTTTCTCAAAGATAATTGCTACCCTCATTTTGAGGTTGATCATTTCCAACCATTTCTTTACATTTTTACTGATAGAATATATGTACCTATATGATACACACAGACATCCCTAAGGAATATATAGGGTTTTTTTTGCACATGTTTATACTTTGTAGAAGTATTGTCATACTGTATGTATTCCTGTGCAACTTATTATTTTCACTCAAAATCATCTTTGTGAAGTTCATTCATGCATGCATGCATGCATTTTTGCTGCTATATAGTAAGCCATTAAATGCATTTATCATAATATGTATTCATATATTGTTCAACATTAATGTGTTTCCTGTTTTCTTTTAATATAACCATTGCTGTTCTGAATAATTTTATATATTTTCTTTATATTTCTCTAGGGATACAGCAACTGTAATATAATGAATTGTAAGAAATATATATTTGGTCTTTTATATGACCAAAATACATTTCTGTTTTATTTGGTCTCCATCGACAGTTCCTAAAAATGCTTCAGAGCCATAAAGTTCAATGGGTGTCTTGCTATGTTCATGGAAGTCTTTTGGATCCCACCCAAGGGTAGGGACTGGTTGCCAGAGGGACAAAACCTGTGATGAGAGGGTGGGAACTCTTAGCTCCAAGGCCCCAACCCCTGGGTGGGGAGAGGGCAGAGGGCTTGGAGTCTGAATCAGCCAATGGTGATGCCCTGGGCAATCATGACTGTGCATTGTATACCTCTTTCTATTCTTTTACTTAAAACTACCTATGTCCCCTGCCCCCTGAGGAGAAGGTCTGCCCCCTCTTTCTCTTTAGTGCATCCTGCTTCCCTGTCCTAGACAGCTTCCACACTTGGGAAACCAGAAGGCTTCCACGTGCCACCCAGCCAGGCCCCAAACTCCACAAGGATAGAAGCTCCTTTATTTGGGACCTTGCCCTACATATCTCTTCATCTGGCTGTTAGCTTGTATCCTTTAAAGTATCCTTTATTAAATTGGTAAACATAAGTGTTTTCCCTAGTTCTTCGAGCTTCTCAAGCAAATCAGTAGAAACTGAGGAGGCTCTTGGAACCTCCAGTCTGTTGTCAGTGTGTGAGAATCCTGAGCTTGTGACTGGTGTCTGGAGTTGGAGGCTAGAAGGCTGTATTGTAGGATGGAGCCCTCAACCTGGGAATCTGGGGCTGTCTCCAGGAAGATAGTGTTAGAATTGCATTGAGTTCTTGGACCCCCTGCTGATGTTCAAGAATTGCTTCGTGTCATGCATGGGAAAATCCCCTCCTCACCCAAGATACACTTTGGTTTGAACCAGAACAGAGTACACATGGGATTTCTCAGCCCTAATGTTACAGGTTGAGCTTGTACTCCTCGGTTTTTGTTCCAGTTGCCAAAAAGAAATGAAAGGCAGTCACAGCAGCGAAGTAGAGCAAAAGTTTTGTTTGAATACACTCCAGGATAGGATTGGGCCAGAGTCAGGGTAGACCAAGTGCCTGATACAGTTGGTGGGAGGCCTTTATAGTACATTCTGGCTAGGAGGTGTCTCTTTGATTGACAAGGTGGGGTTATTTGATTGACAGGTCTTTCTATATAGTCATCCCTCTTAGTGCGCATGTACTTTCTAATGATGAGGTATAATTTGGGCAGTTCTTAGTTTTGTTCTATTATCCCACATTGGGATCTGTTTGGGACCGGTTTGGCCTGGTCCAGATAGGTAAGGAAGTTATCTCCCTTCAAAGCCTTTATTGTGTTCACATGGGACCCCCAACCTGGGCATTTTTTTCTTTGAACCTTATCTTCCCCTTCACCTGCTGCTCATGTCTATCTTTCTACCTAAAATTCCTAATAAATCTACTTGTCATATTTATATTTGTCTATCAGAATGTTTGTCCTTTATTGGTTGATTTTTAATAGCTATGTGTTCTATATACAAAACCTTTGCTGTATATATGCATTAAAACTATCTTTCCCCTTTTTGTGGTTTGTATTTTTTCCCTACTTATAGGGTCTTATATAACAAAAATTTTTAATTTGATACAATTAATTTTATCTTTTTGTTATAATCTGTGCTTAATTGTGTTTTGTTTAGAAAAACATTTACATCCTAAAATCATAAATACAGTCTCATGAATCTCTTATGCACTTTCTTTAAAAGTTTCATTTTTTACATAAGATCTTGAATACACTTTCAATTTTATGTTTTGTGTATGTGAGAGAGACAGCAAGATCCAGTTTTAATTTTTTTCTTTCTACAATGATTATGCCAGTTCAATTTCAAACATAGCTCACCAGAGCTTGATATTGTCCACACTTACTATTTTGGTCTTTCTAAAAGATGTGTAACGGCATCTCATTGTGGTTTTTAATTTGTATTTCCCTGATGGTTAGTGATGTTAAACCTATTGTGCCCATTGCACTTAGTATCTTCTTTGATAAGGTATCTGTTCATGTCTTTGTTTACTATTGAATTAGATTATTTGATTTCTTCTTTATTGAATTTTAAGAGTCTTTTATATAAAGTCATTAGGTTAAAGTCATTTGTAGATATGTGATTTGTGAATAATAGAATAGTAGATCTAAATCCAAATAATTAAGTGATGCATGTAAATCAAAATGCATTAATAGTGCATTAAATGTGAATGGATATGTCTATAAGAGCTGGTTATAAAAAACTCACTTAAAATATATAATGACATAGGTAGTTTAAAGTAAAAGAATAGAAAGAGGTATACCATGCAAACTCTAATCAAAAGAAAGCCAAAATGACTATATTAATATCACTCAAGGTAGATTTCAAGCAAAGGAAATTACCAGGACAAAGAGGAACAATTACATGTAATAAAAGGATCAATTTGTCAAGAAGACATCATAAAATTCAATGTGTACACATTTAACAACAGTGTTTCAAAAGGCATGAAACAAAAACTTACAGAATGGAGAGAAACAGATAAATCAATAATTATAGTTGAAGACTTCACTTCTTCTCTCTCACAAATAGGAAGAACTAATATTCAAAAGTAAACAAGGATATGAAAGAACTGAATAATGATCTCAATTACCTGGATTAATTGACATTTATAGAACACTCCTTTCAAAAGCAGATTCACATTTTTCTGTTCAAGTGCACATGGAATATCTGACCACATCCTGAGTCATGAAACAAACTTTAAAAAGTTTAAAAGAATTTAAATTAGATAATTATGTTATCAGACCATAGGAGAATTAAACTTGAAACTAAAATAGAACTAAGAGAAAAATCTCCAAATAGAAATTAAATGACACCCATCTAAATAATACATACATCAATGAGGAACTATCAAGAGAAATTAAAAAATATTTCGAACTGAACAAACCTGAAAATGCAACATATCAAAACTTAGGGATGCAGCCAAAGCTGTCATTAGAGGGACATTTATAACATTAAGTGCTAGATTAGAAAAGAAGAATATCAAATCAAAAATCAAAGCTTCCACTTCAAGAAACTTGAAAAACAAGAAAAAAAAGTTGAGCAGAGGAAAAATGTGAAAAAAAAATCTGAGCACAACTATATAATACATGATTACAATAATAAAAATAAAATATAATAAAAAAGAGCAGTCAATAGTTGTAATAACAAATCAATAAAGAAGATCAATGAAACTAAAAGTGGTTCCTTCAAAAGATCAATAAAATTGATAACACCTTGTTAAACTGACAAACAACAAGAAGACACAAATTTTCAGCATCAGGAATAAAAGAGGACAAATCTTTACAGGCCATACAGATAATAAGAGAATAACAAGGGAATATTACAAACAGCCCTACATACTGTTAAAATAAAATGTAGAACAGACTTGAAAATCCCCCAAGCACACAAACCATTTAAGCCATGTAAGCAATATTAAATTTAGCTTATTTCATGAACATAAGGTAAATTTACCTTATTTTTTGTAAAATGTTTCTAAGTATCATAAAAAAAACTTGTCATCTTCCTAAAATAGCATAAAGTAATCACTTCTATACAATCCCCTGCTAAGTGGAAACCCCCACTCTAATAACCAATCATTGTAAAGGTTAAACGATTTCCTCATTTTTACTTTGTAAGCCACCCTGTAAAGTCATACTCTGAGCTTCATATGAGTTTTGGATTTGAAGTATTCCTGTTCCCAGGCTGTTTGTTTCTTGCTTAATTAATTATTCATATCAAAAGCAACTCTCTCTGTATTTTTTTTTAGCAATACATAAATTCAACAACTTAGAAGACAGAAATTATTTCTTGGAAACTACCAAAACTCAACCCAGAAAAATGACTTGTATTCCTATTAAAATTAAAGAAGTTGAATTAATAGTTAAAAACCTTCTGAAAAAGAAACTTCTTGCCTCAGATTGTTTCACTAGTAGATTCTATCATTTATGAATACATCAATTTTGCACAGCCCCTTCTAGGATACAATACAAAATGATTCATATATCTAAATGTAAAATAAGAAACTGAAATTCTGGTTTTAGTTTTCACTTCGTTATAGCTGAAAGACCTTCCTTGAAAGTCACTTCTTTCTTAACCTATTTATCTATACATTGGAAGACTAATATTTCTTAAATCATTACCCAGAAAAATGTTGCAAATATCAAAAGAAAAAAGTATATGCAAACTATTATTATGGCATGATAATATTCCCTAATCTTTATTCAGATAAGTTCTATCAGCAAGATGTTAATGAAGAGTATTTTTCATGTGATGGTGAGTCCTTAAGAAATACTAGAATTCAAAGAAAATAAACTGATAAATCTAGATTACTAATTAAGAATAATAAGTAGCCCTATTTTTAGAGCAAATTGTTCTGAGCTTTTGTTTAATAAAATCAATACACTTTTTTCTATATTTTCTTATGGTTATCTATGCTTTGATTCGTATATTCTCATAAAAGGACTTTTATTATTGTATGCCAGATTCATTACTTTGATCTTTGTTCTTAGACCTTGCTTTTTAGTAGACTTGAAGGAGGCATATAGCAGTGAAGAAATTCATTCCTAAATGTTTAGAAAGATGAGATTTATTGAGGAAGTAAAGCTATCTGCCTAAAGGATAATAAGGAAATGTAAAGAACAACTTTATGCCAATAAATTGAATAACTCAGATGAAATGCACAAGTCTAAATCATGAGTGTAGGTCACATGGTCCCTTTAACATAATAAGCCCACGGTATTCTAGCGTGCCTTTCGTTTGGTGAATAACAGAGCCGCACAGCAAGTTGATCAAAAAACCAGATCAGGTACCAAACACTGCCGTATGAGTAGCAAAGTGGTGGGAATGGTGGAGATTGGGGAATGTGAGATTTGCCAAACTTCATTACCACCTCATTCCTAAACGGGAATTTTGAGGACTCTGAAAATCATCCCTTGGATCACACTTTCAAGAGCAAGGGTTAGGAATGAGAGTGTTCTCTGAGAGTGCACAGGAGAAAAAAATCTCCTTCCCAAATATTTGCCAGTAAAGCAACTCTTCTGAAATAACCTGAATAAAAAAAAGCACAAGGAAAATTAGGAAATATTTTAAACTGAATAATGAAAGCATAACATACCAAAATTTGCAAGATATACATAAAGTAGCATTTATATTAGATGCTTATATTAATAGAGAAAAAGTTTAAAATCAATTATCTAAGTTCTACCTTAAGAACCTAGAGGAAAAAAGAGCAAATTAAACCCAGTTAGAAGAAGAAAGGAAATAAAAGAGCAGAAATCAATGAACTAGAAAACAAGTAACAGAGAAAATCAGCAAAAGTAAAAGTATGTTGTTTGAAAATGACTAAAATTCCTAGCAAGAAAATTACCAATGTCAGGAAAGAAAGCACCTGTGTCTCTGGATCCTATAATAATTAAAAGGGTAATAGGACTTCCACTTCCAGGAAGATGGAGTACATGGCTATTCTCTCCTGCTGAATAGAACTAAAAACCCTGGAAATCATATATAAAACAAACATAAGAATATTTTGAAAGAAGAAAGTAGATTACTTACAGACCTCAGGACCTGAGGAATGACATGTTGGTGAGTTTGCTGTTTTTCTTTTTGCTTTACAGTCCCCAGATTGGGTGCCAGAAGCCAGAAATACCACTGGACATGGATTCAAAGCTCCAACATAGTCTGCTCTCCCTAGACAAAGGCCCAGGAAAATGCCATAGCAAGATAGGAAACTTTTAGAAAATAACTGCTCTACTGTATCTAAACACCACACACACACACACACACACATACACACACACACACACACACACACACACACACACAAACTGTTCCCACCCCATCCCATGACAGCCAAGGCTGAGTGGTGAACCTATACTTCCCACCATTAGCAGGTGGTAACAAGGTGCCTGAATCGTCCACTGCTGGGTGGTGTCAGAGGCTGAGTAGGGATCTGGGATGTTCATCCCTGCTGAGTGAGTAACAAAGCCTCCTCTCACAGCCGTGTTGCTGGAGACCACATGAGGAGCAGGGACTTCATCCCTAAAGGGAAATAATAGGTTGTCTGGGGTAATTACAAAGGAGACCTAGTGTAGAGGCAATTGTATTGAGGCCAACACCACCATATCTCAGTGCATAAGCCACATGGGGAGCAGCTGTAAGGCCCTCTTGCCTGTTTCATCCAGAAAGAAACCATCGAAAACCATCCCACTCCTACTCAGTAGTAGTGTCCACTACCTTTTTCCTGCTGGGGAGATACCAGAGGAAGCCAAGTAAAAGAAGCAACTTTTAAATAAGGCTCAGAGTCTCATAACATAACACCTAAAATGTCTGGATTTCAATGAAAAATTACTTGTCATGCCAAGAACAAGAAAGATCTCAATTTGAAGGAAAAAGACAATCAATATACACCCATGTGTGATGTTAAAATTATCCGGCAAAGACTTTAAAGCAGCCATCCATCGAAAAATGGAAACAAGTGAAAAAAAAATAGGAGGTATCAGCAAAGAAATATAGAATCTCAGCAGAGAAAAAGAATAAAGAAGAATCCAATCATAATTTTAGAAATAAAAAAATGGACTAAAAATAATCAATCCCAAAAGGTTACATAGGTATGGTTCCTTTTATGTAACATTCTTGAATTGACAAGATTATGGAAATGGAGAAGTTTGGTGGTTGACAGTTTAAATGGGGAAAGGTAGGTAATAAGTGTGTCTACAAAAGGGCAACATGAGAGACCCCTGTGGTGATGAAAACATTCTGCATCCTGGCTCTATCATTATCACTATCTTGGTTGTGACGTTGTATAAGTTTTGCAAGGTCTTACTATTATGGGGTATATATTTGGGGTAATTAGATAAAATGTACAGGAGATTGCTATATAATTTATTACAGTGATATGTGAAGCTGTAGTTATGTGAAAATAAACTAATTTTAAAATAAGTATTCAAGCTAACAAAATATATTCTTAGTGCAATAAGGGAATATAATGAACAACTTTATGCCAATAAATTTGACCACTTGGATGTAATGAACAAATTCCTTGAAAGACAAAATTTGCCATACCTGACACAAGAAGATAGAGAAAATTTAAGTAGCCCTATGATTCATTTTTAAAAACTGAATTCATAATCAAAGACCTTTCTACAGGAAGACTCTCCACTCAGGTGGCTTCTTTGGCTAGTTCAATAAGCATCTGAGGAATAACACCAGTGTTACACAAAACTATTTTAGAACATAGAGAAGGAAGAAACCCTTCCTAATCCAGTTTATGATGTCAGCATAACTCTGATATGAAGACCTAATAAGAACATTATAAGAAATAAATATTGGCAAATTGAATTCAGTAATATCTGAAAGGATAATGCATAATGACCAAATGGAGTTTATCCTAGAAATGTAAGATTGTTATAATATCCCTTTTAATACTTAAACACAGACACCTCTGTAGTCGAAGCTCAATTCTGTGTATGTTTCACTGTGCTGTTGGGAAGTGGGATTAGAAATCTACTAGATTAGTACCTGCATCCAGAAACCTTTGACTGAAGGTAGGGGAGAACCTAGAGTCCCATTAACGTGAGTTTTTGCAGTCATATCTTGATTTTTTGAGAATGGTAAGATAAAATTTTCAATTACATAATCCTTTGAATGTTGTCGACTTCCGCTCTTCCTATAGGTTAGTTTGGTTCACTGCTTAGGGCAATGTGACCATTCCATTTATCAACTTGTTCCTAGTTCTTTTCATGAGGATTTCTCCCATTACCCTGCTGCAAAGCTAATTGCCACTTGGTAAGATGGGACCATTCTCTCTGAAACCCAACCCAGATGGGAAATTTCAGTGCCCCCCTATTAAAAGGTCATTTGGTGCTACAAAGCAGAGAAGTGACGCCCTTTGTAAGAACTACTAAGGCTTTATTATTGCAGTTATAACTTTTCTTCACCTGCTGTTTCACCTTAGGATTCAGATAGAACTGGGGAATTGGGGGTCTGAGAGATGGGGAAAAACTCATTCTAAAGGAAGAAGAAAGAGCTGGGTAGGACCATGGAGGGTGGAGTATTTTTCATATTAATCCCTAAAATGATTCTTCTGTCCAGTTCCTGTGATCCAGTATCAGAATTTAAAAAAAATGAAATCTAAGTTTAGTTTCACTGGCATTTGAATAACTGTAAGACCTGGAGATGCCCACACAGCTTTGTTTTATAGTGTGTGTGCTACTGGCCTGGTGAAGAAGTCCTTGTGGAGCCTGGTGAAGCACAGATGGACACATGGCCCTGGGAATGGATGAAATCAGCCAACACCCAGGGGCAGAAGAGAAGGCATCACATTACTACATGGGTGGCTGCCAGAGCTGTAGAGCAGGGGCATGGGGATACCTGTAGAACAGGAAGAGGAAAAGAGGAACATGATAATGGAGAAGCACAAGTAAGGAGCATGCGTGAGCCTCATGCTGGGATGGCCCAGGCTGTTCCAGAGGGATTTCAAATGGACCAGAGCTCCTGAAATTCTCTGGTTGGAGGGTCTGGAAAAAAAGTCTTTCTATAAAACTGGAACTAAGACTCATGAATCAGTGATCAGGGGTTCCATTTGTATTCATAGCAGTGCCTAGCCCAGTATCTTGCTCATGACAGTATGTGAGAAGCTATTTATTGATTAATGATACGTTTTCTTGCTCTACAAGCCAGGGGAGTGGGTTATGATTCTGGCAATAGGGAGAAGCCACAAGGATGTGCTATGAACCACTGAGCTCTAATCTGGGAAGGACAATAGTATCTAAACTAGAGGGGCTATTTGGAAACAATAAATATTATTTTGGCAAAGGAATCAGCTGGGTCAGTCCCGAATGGACCGAAGCCCTGATTCTCATGGATGGAACTATGGGCTGAATTCCAGCGTGAGAAGAAATGAGGTTGTTTTGAAAAAACAGCATGAAAAACTAAACAACTTGGTAGCTAAAATGCAAGGATTTTGTGCTGTTTTTGCTATATAAGGGGTTTTGCTAAGCGTTTGTGTTTCCTTTAAAATTCCTATTGGCATAATACACATTGATTTTTACCTTGTATTGTATGCATAACACGATGAGTGTTCTTTTGGTAGTCAATTTGTGTAGCTAAGCACACAAGGCCAAAATAAAATTCAATTAGCCGGTTTAGCATTTTCCATGAAGTTACATTTTTAGTTGTGAAATATATGTTTTATGAAAGCCACAACTGTAAGGTTTCCTCTGGGTAGGCAAGCCCAGTGGTACAGTGGGTCCTGTGGATCTCTGACAGGTGATTTATTTTGCCTTTGAAATTTCCAAAACTCCCTTCATTGCTGGGATGTCAATTCCATGTCCTTGCCTGTGAGACTTTCTCCATAGTAGGGTTAAGTCTTCAGAACACAAAATACCAAGAAAAAAAACTGCTGGATGAAAATGCCAAAAATAAGACAGAAAAAAAGAAAGGAGAAAAATACTAAGAATTCCACTTTATAAGCAAAGCAGTGTTTGTATTTAACCGGATGAACTTTCAAGTCATTATCTTTTCCCTGAACTATTGCAATAGTTTTTTTTTTTCTGTTCCCTCGGCTTCCAATTTCTCGCTCATTCCAATTTCTCATATGCTCTACCCACAAATGATCTTTCTGAAGTTCAACTCTGATCGTGTCATTCCTCAGCTCATAAACCTTCAGCCTTCAATGACTCCTCATTCTCTGAATAATGAAGTCCAAACTTGAGCCTGGCATTCAATCTCCAAATTCGTTTTCCAATTCTGTCTTCCATTTTATGGTCCTTTATAGCTCCAATTCCCTTCATAGTCCTTAGAGTCTCATCAACTGGAACCATTCCTGTTTTATGTACACTGGATATTCCTACCGCTAACTATTTGGTCTTCTTTTTGCCAGCACTGACACTCTTTATTTAAGTTGTACCAAACTTTACAAACCTAGTTCACATACCACCTGTTATGTACTGAATTTTGTCCCCTTAAAATTCATATTTGAGAGCCTACCCCCCAGTGTGGCTGTACGCAGAGGTAGGGCTTTGACGGAGGTAATTAGGATAAATGAGGTCATAAAAGTAGGGCCCTAATTTTGTAGGACCTGTAGCCTTAAAGGAAGGGAAAGATAAGAGACACCAAAGATCTCTGTCAGCACACACAGCAAGACAACCCTCTACCAACTAGGAGGAGAGCGCTCATAGGAAACCAGCTCTGATGGTACTTTGATCTTGGACTTCTACCCTCCAGAACTGTGAGAAAATACATTTCTGTTGTTTAAGTCCCCAGTCTGTGCTATTTTGTTACGGCGGCCTGAGCTAATACACACTTCCTCCACAGATCCCCTCTGATCATCACCATTTCCCTTCCCCTATTCTCACGGCATTTTATTTCTATCTATATAATAGGACTTACTGCTTCCCAGCATTAATAACAATAATGTAGTGTATCACTTAATACCAGTCTTGGCCTAAATAAGACAGAGCGTAATCCTTCTCTAATGTAAAAGCAATGGGATGTATGCAGTTTAGGTCTGATATGCAGACTCCTTGCTCAAAAGGGCCCAGTCTTGTATCTTTTGATTTGTTTAGGCTAACATTTCCCTCCTGACGATCACCTAATTGTTCAAGATAGCTTCTAAAGCTCAAGCCATGTGTATCCCAGGAAACAGGAAGGAGAGGATAAAAAGCCCACCTCTCAACTGAATCAACTTCCCCTAGGAAGACTTCCCCAAAGCCCCAAACAACATTCTGCTCACATTTCATTAACCAGAATCTAATTATACATAGCACTTAATTGCAAGGGGTGTGTAGCCATTTAGTTGAATGCTAAAAAGAGTTGTTGAATGATAAACAGTAGTCTCTGTCATCTTTATACCATTTTTATCACTTCTAGAGAATTATAAGTTCCTTAAGAGCATGCTAATTATATCTGTGCATCTTGAACAGTATACAGCATTAAGATTTGCTCCAATTTTGAGGACACTCAGAAATATTGATTGAATGAACTAACTAATCAATTTTAACTCACTTGAACTGGATGTGAAGGCCATTTAGGTAGAGCTTACCCTTTTCCTGCTCAGGGTTATGGGGCCTCCTAGATGTCTTTTCATAGTAATGCTGTCATTATGCTGTAAATACTGTATTTTATGCTAAACTTCCTCGATATTGAGGTTTCTGCTCATTTCTTATAATGAGCAGATAATCTAAGGGTCAAATAATCTGTCTCAACTTTTCAAAAGGCAGCAAACTTTGGGCATGACAATACTTATTTGTTTTTTTAACCTCTCAAAAGATCCTAAGAGCAAAAATTTTCTTTTTAAACAAAGGAAATAGCTTTTGTACACTTCCAGGAGAGGAACTTGTGTCTCCATACCTTTCTACTCTAAATTTGCTGACTTTACCACCATCAGTCAGCTTTCATCTGTTCTCGTGGACAGTGGTGAGATGGAGTGTGTGAGATGCTACATTATTTTGTTTTGCTTAAAAATCCACTGTCTTCTTTTGAGATGTTGCACAGAGCTCCTTAAACTTTCTACCATCTCTTCTCTTACTTTTTCCTTTTCCTTTTCTTCACCTTACTCCCTCATACTCTAAAACCTTAAAAAATCACAATAGATGGTGAAGGATAGATGGGATAAACACAGATGATGAGGTGGAGATGAGAGGGGTCAATTCCCACTTTCTCAATCCTCGCTTCTATGTCCCAATCTGTGGAGGCACAGCGGACGTCCAGCAGAGGCAAATTCAGAAATAGAATCTGGTGACTATTGCTTGCTACCTTTTTTCATCAATTTCTCAGTTGGACTGAGCCAATGGAAGGTTGGTTAAATTTTTGCCCCAAGGGGCAAACAGTAGGCTGCCCACCTAACCTATAATCCTGCTCGCAAGGGGCCAAGTTCCTATTGGGCTTTTCTTTACTAAAGGCATCACTGGAACAGAGTACAATTTCTGGCGTTACTCCACCGTGCGATTCCCCTGGGAGCACATTAGCACATAAGTATTTATACCTGGCAAGGGATCTTTGCCAGGTCGAGCAGAAACGCCTAGAGAAATGGAGGTACCTTGGTTCGTTTATCCTAACTGCTTCTTTCTCCAGTGTGTCCGATCACATTTATAGTAAATAACAGGTGTCATTAATAACATAGTAAGAGCCACTAATATGCCCATTCTCCCTGGAGTGCAACTGAAAAATTTTCTGGGAATATGGTAACAAGTGACAAATTGTTCATGTCCATTTTCATGAAATGTTTTGACTGCTGAAGTTGTTCTATAGCAGTTCATTAAAAGTCTCATAAAATATGTAAGTTTACATTCTATAAAAAGATCATCAGGAATTTCTTGGCCCATAGCATTCCTTCTATTAAGCATCTGTTTTCTATTTTTGAAAGGATTGCAGCAGCGGTTGTCTGATTGTATATTAAAAATAGTTGATTTAAACTGGATGAAAATGTTGTAATTACTTATTAAAGATTAGTAACCCACTGATGAAGCTTCTTTAGAAGGCAACCAGCAATGTGTATGAGCACATCTGGTTTCAAAATATTAAAAAATTATAAACACTCACCGATCTAATCCATCTGTTCTTTCCATGTGCATAATTGTCTTATTTTTAAAACCAGAACGCTCACTGAGCTTGACATTACATAAAGCTGAAGAATTTTGCTCTTCAATGTCTAGGCAGTAATAAATGATTGTAAGTCAATTCAGGAGGAATGTCATATTTATTATTGCATATGTAGGCCTTCTGGAAAGTGGGTTAAAACCCAATTCCAATATAAAGTAGGCTGTCTTTGATTTGAAGTTGTGGGTGAAGCCAACTTGATAAAATACTAAAAGTCACAGACTCATGTGTTTTGATTAAGGAGTGTTAAGAACTCAGTAAAGAACATTTAATTTAACACTACAAGTAGGTAGCACTTACTGAGTGCTTAATTTGTGCCAAGCATTATGTTAAGCACTTTACATGCATTATTTCGTTTAGTTATCATTAACAACCCGTACAGGTCCCATTTTAGAAAAGAAAACTGAGACTGAGACACTTAGTATTTTATCCAAGGCCAGACTTATAGATATCGACTTATCTCAGCCTCCATAAGCCCATATACGAATTCCTCCTAAGTCTCTTGTAGATACACATGATGTTGATTCTGCTTCTCTGAAGAACCCTGACTAGTCCATCAATATGCAGTTTGGTTTGGCTGTGTGTGAAGGTGAGTGGAGGGGATGGGAATGCTCTTTCACAGTTGCTAGTGTTAGAAACTTCACATTCCCCTTCGACAACGCTCTCTTCTTCTTTATCTATTTATCAGTTCCAAGGTTCTGTTGACTCATCTTCAAAATGATGCCTTAGCTGTTCACTCCTCACTGCAGCACGCAGTGCCCTTTACCATCTGACTCCACCTTAGCTTTCATTTCCCTCTTCATGCCTGTGCATAATCTGTGCCTCAACCATTCTTGGCTATTATTGGCATGTTCCATTGCATGCACGTCCCTCCCTCTGTATGTTTACTCATGCTTCCTTCCCAGGGATTATATCAAACTCATGCTTGAAACTTTATGTAAAAATGAAAGCTCATAATGGTGGAAAATTCTATCTGTTTTATGTGTTTGTTCCCTGATCAATCTTCAAAGTCTAGAATAGTGACTGGAACATGAGAGATCAAGAGAGGGAGAGGGAGAGAGAGAGAGAGAGAGAGGTTAACTAACAGAATTCAGGACCCAGCATGAGTTGTCAGTATTCAGCCCCACCGCTACCCTTCCTGGTTTGGTTACATGAACTCAAATTCATTCAGATTTACGTCAGTTGCATCTAAAAATGCTCTGACCAGTCCACTATCTATAGAGGTTTAGCCATGAAAGGATTGAAAGACATTTCCTGCAAGTAAATTGGTAAGGATGAGGCCCTGCATTTTCCACTACTCCATGCTCTTCTCTTCCTTTTGGGTATATAAACACTAAAATTCTCCTGTAATCACAAGACCACTTTGAGACATGCAGAATATCTTATCTCTGGACACATTTAAAAAATGTTCACTAAAAGCTAAAAGGGACACCTTGAAGTCAATTTATGAACTAACCACTGTTAAGATTGCCAACTGTTCTTTTCTATTTGACATGAAGGCACTACCTCGGCTCATCATGATCTGTCATGTCTAAAATGGTCTTTTTCATTTTTAGTTCAATAATTAACTTAATAGTAACAGTGTTTACCATTACTCTACTACAAGTCTCATTATTCCATTGATTCCATTAGTCTGACTCCTCTGTACTATTAAAAAGAAAATAACAATTAGTCCCATCAATTAGTGCTTCTGCAATTATGTCTTCCCTTTTTACGGTGTAGTGAAAGAGTTTTCACATTTGGACATATTCCAGGCACCAACCCTTATTAAGCGAGAGAAGCACTGAAGTCTTCAAAGAGGGGAGAGACGTAAAGAAAACAAGTCACCTCTACACCTTAAGGACCACGCTGGCTCCAGCTGAGGGCTTCCCCACACGCAGCCTAGTTCCTAGCTCACAGTTTGTATTTCATATATCCTTCCTCGTCTTAACACTTTGACATAAAGAACACTGTGTAAAGATAGAAAGTTTCCCAAAGTTTGCTTCAAAGTGTATCTTCCCAGCTAAGTGAAGGAAGCAACTGATTGTCATTAACAAGCCTAAAAATGGAGGTTAACTTTGTGCTTTTTAAACAGAAGTAGACGGGAGGATTTCTAACACACGGCTAATAGGTCCCATTCCTGTAACTGCTGAGAGGAAGTCGCTAGGAGAAACCCTTTGTGCTTCCGTGGCTCTATAGCACTTAGAGGAATTTTTCAGGAAAATAGTGCTTAAAAATTTCCTCAGCCAAAGAAAATACGGAAATGCTCTTTGATGTTTTAATAAAGCTGCTGCATAAATTTCTCTCAATCTGTGAAAGCCTTTAATGCAGTGAAGAAAGGATAGAACAATGATAAAGAAGACGTTAATATTCCAAAATTGAAGGAAGCTTCAATACTTACTGATCTCTTTAGAAGGGGCTGATTATTTCTACTCTTCAAATTCTTTAATGGAAACAGAATTCTTTTAGGTATTGATTGACAAGTTTGATTACAAAAATACTTTTCCAAAATTTCAGTAACTTTCTGAGACTAAAGTAGATAAAAAGGATAAGGAAGCCAATTTTTATTATTTATATATCATCATCAGTCTCCTCATTCCCCTCAGAGAGAAACACCTACCACGATGAGTAGTTTCTGAGACAGTTTTCAGTCTTTTGATTCCATATGTGTATCCAGCCATATTTTTGTTTATGGCACAGTGACATATCAAGACATAGATAGCTGAGCCATGAAATACCACTTTCCTCAAACAGTAGTTTGATAGCAGGAAATTTTAAGGCATTTTGAGAAGAGAGAGAAAAAACACACTATAGGCATACTCCTTTTATCGTGCGTTCCAGATAATGTACATTTTACAGACGGAAATTGTAGCGACCCTGCTTCAAGGAAGTCCATAGGTGCCATTTTTCTAACGGCATTTGCTCACTTCGTGTCTTTGTATCACATTTTGGTAATTCTTGCCATATCTCAAACTTATTCATTATTATATTTGTTATGGTGATCTTGGATCAGTGATTTTTGATGTTACTGTTGTAACTGTGGCAAACATCGTTGTCTTATTTTAAGATCTGCTGCAGCCACCCCAACCTTCTGCAACCACACCCGGATCTGTCAGCAGCCATCAGCACGGAGGCGGCGTCCTCCGCCAGCAGAAAGGTAGTGACTCGCTGAAGGCTTAGATTCTGTGTAGCATTTTTTTTATTAAGGTGTGTTCATTTTTTGACATAATACTATTGCACACTTAATAGATCCAGTGTAATTTATGCACACTTAATAGATCCAGTATAATTATATTTTTATAATTTATAATTTATAAAATCAAAAAATTCACTTGACTCGCATTGTTGTGATTCCTGTTTATTATTGATTTGCCTCATTACCTGTGCTGTTTATGGAGTATTTTTCAAAAATACCTATAATTACTTGTTCAGGTATTGGATCTTGGAGCCAGCGGAAAATACTACTTTGGATTTTTCCCAAGCTCAGAAGAGAAATAGCATCTTTGTTGTTTCTGTTGCTCCTTTCCTATTACTGCTCTTATTATAAAATTGGGCAGCCCTGCTACTTTTTACATCATTCATTTGCAAAATCTATGGCTATAGATTCTATATGTGATGGCCTTGGTCATTTCATAATAGATGCAGGGGGTGATTGTCCTGAAGGATTCTGAATGAATTGCATAAATAGAGAAAATTGTATTAGTCTGACAGGAATAGAAATAGGGCAGACCAGTTGGAGTGTAACTAACAATTTAATCAAGGAAGGGACAGGATTTCCTCAGGTATAGCATAGTAGATGTTTAAAAAAGAATTGTCAGATGAAACATTGAATGAATGAATGAATACACTAGTGAATCAGATATACTGTGAAAACAAAAACTTGTAGGAGTTTCATTTAGAAATGTTATTACTTAGAGCAATACGGGTATCCTTCTTCCCAAAAAGTACACGGTATGTACTTCCTGCAGGGGATGTAAGACTACAGTTAGAAGAACAAACTGAGATGGGATGCATCATGTGATTTTAGAATTTTGTCACATAAAAATTATAAAATATAAATGGAAGGACATTTGGTTTGTGTTGTTTGGATGTTCTCCTCCATAATAGAACCAGAAAGCATCCTGATACCTCTTTTGACATTTTAGGTTTATGAGACTATATAATCCAAGTAGGGTAGTTGAGCAACTGTCTTTACTTAAACTGGAAGAAAAGAAGCTCCACAGAAAAATACAAGTGTAATGTCACTGTAGCGCTTTTCACTGATGTTTTAGTTACGGATTAAAAAACAATACAAGAGAGAAGCAGAGATTAGGTCCAGGATAAAATGAATCATGTTTTCAATGACTAGGCAGAATCTTCAGATTATAGAAACACAAATGCCTTTATGTCAAGTTATGGGGGCTGGGGTAGACTGCACTAGATGACCAGCGGCTTGATAGGCCATTTTTTTAACAAACAAACTTTGGTATTCCATTTCCTACCGCGACTGTTATTCTTGCAAAACGATCTTTGAAAAGTAGCATTTTCCCTGTCTTTGTAACCTCACATTAAGAAAACACCCATATTTCTACTTTAATTATAACAGAGGAAGGCTGACTTCTCAACTTTAGAAAGAACAAAGTTACAGTCTTCCGCGTACATGGGTGGTAGTTTGGACTAAGTCAAGTTCACAAGTAGCCCACACTTCTAGAGATAAAATATACACACCAAAGAATACAAATGCTACTTTCTCTCTGTAACTTTGAGGATGGCATACATTTTAACAAATATCTCTGAAAGGTGAACCAAAGTTTGTCACGAGGGCCAATCTCTACTACAGCTTTCTTATTTTCTATCCATTACACAAGATAAACAAAATGTTTGAATGGAACATTTAATAACAAAAGACATTTATGATGTTTACTTAATGCGTTGGACCATTAAGCATCAATGACATGAGTTATTGTCTGTAATATCTGGCCAAAAATCTTTTGACCAGGCTGTGTTTTACTACTCTTGGAGCTGCCAGCATCCCAATTTGAAAAAAATTTGTGGTCAAATCCTAGTTTTCTCAGAGGACTTTGGATTTGAAAATATCTCCTGTTGCCAGAAAGTACCTTTTGAAGTTTACATTAAGATGGATATTTATTTATTTTTTCCCTATAACAATGACAGTGGTTGAGATAAACTGTTTAATTCTAAATAGAAAACACATCTGCTGTGTCTGCATTGTTTGTGGTTGCTGGAGGGGTGACAATTTAAACCAAGTAGCGCACATGACATTTTAAGTGAGATGTTGTGTGAGGGTTCACAGCTGCTGACGTGGATCTCTCCTGCTCAGCGGGGTCCAGTGGGGCCGCCAGAGCCAGAGCCCCATTAGCAAGCCCACTGCAGAGGGACATCTAGGGACTTTTCTGCTTTCCTTCCTTCTCAAAAAGTAGAAGAGTGACAAAGGAGGACATCCATTTTTCCTGGTTATATGTGCCTGTGGATTTGTAAAAAGAAATTAAGCCTCTTTTTTTAAATGTAGTCTCCACCCCAAATCATATTAGCTTTTGTTTGGGAATGCACAGAATATATAGATTAGAGAGTGGATATCCTTATCATATCAGTTTCTTCTATGTACTTTTCAGATGTTTCATAACGGTTTCAAAAATTTAATATAGTCTTTCATATTTTTGTAACATATATGCTTGAACATTTTGCATTTTTGTTGCCATTTTGAATATCTTGCCTATTATTAAATATCATAGCTCTTAATATTTCTATGAGGAAAATTAATATTTTTATACATAGTATTATGACCAGTATTCTTACTGATTTTTAATTGTTTCTAAAGGGTTTGCAGTTCATGCTCTATAAATATTTTTTGTAGTTTATGATAATGGTGCTTTCACTGTTATAATTATTGTACTCCTTATTTAATTATCTTGCCCAAGTGAATTATCTAGCACTTCCAAGCAATAGCTACTGATGATGGCAATAGAGGGCATCTTTATCTTTTTCTTGATTTAGTAGGGATTTTCATTATTAAGCCTGATGGTAGTTTTGGTTCAATTTATTTACTTCTTCTATTCAATCCATAAAAATTTTTGTATATATCTATAAGAGATAGGGTATTTCTAAAATATCTAAACATAATACAAACAATATTTACAATTAAATAATTTCTTAATATTATCAATTACCCAGTAAATAATCAGATTCTAATTGTCTTATAAATGTCATAGAGATTTTTTAAATCAATATCCAGAAAGAGCCATACATTGTGATCAGTTAATATTTCTTGTCTTTTTTAATTTAGGTCCATCCCCCACCTTTCTTTTTTTTTTATTTTCTTAATTTTGCAAATTTTTTGAAGAAATTAGATTATTTATCCTATAGAATTTCCCATGACCTCAGTTTTGCTGTTTGCATCATTTAACATGTTCCCCTGTCCTCTGTGGTCCCTGTTGGTTGGCTGATTTAGAGGCTTGATGAAATTAAGGTTTATTTTATTGCATTTTGACAAAACCATCTTCTCAGTCATGGTGTATTCTTCCTTTAAGATGCATATAATGTCTGGTTGTATTTCTTTTTCTGTGGGTTAGAAGCTAATAATGATCAATGCCTAGATCCATTAGTTTATCCATAGAGGTAAAATACCAATTTTTCTAATTTTATTATTACTGCTTTACTTAGTAGCTGCAGTTTATCTATAAGAATATATCTTTTTGAATTACAAGGGCAACTACAGGCTTTGCTTGAAGACAATTATCCAACTTCGGTATGCAGCAGAAATGATTTGTGTGTATTTCCAACTACATCACACAGAATATTAAAAATATTTATTCTAGGAGTGAGATACAATAAAAGTAGTTATTGTCCTGCTTCAACAAAGAGATGAAGTGGAATTAACATTTTAAAAATGGTGTGCTTAATGTTAAAAATAAAACAGAATGACTACTAGTACAGTTAGTCACCACTGACTTGACCCTTGCTGTCTTCAGAGTTTGCCCGCCTTTGCTTTTGCAATATGAATGCCCTTGTCAACACAGTGAAAAAGTTAAATAATATCTTGGGATTATTATGATAATATTTTGACCTTATGGACTTCCTGAAATGTATTAGAACTCTCGGGACCACACATTGAACCACTGCAATAAAGCCAAGGTCCCTACCACCAGGAATATTCTCTTCTCCCACCTGCCTGCCATCTCCACCAGCTGAGCCAGAGCTCAGCTAAAAAGTGAACTTCTCAAAGTAAATGCCCCAGGCCACCCAGTGAAAAGCAGCTACCCCATCAATATCACATTATTCCATTTTGATTCTTTGCATAGTGTTTACCACTATCTCATGCTTTTCTTGATTATTTTCTGTAGTTTCTTTTCTCTCTCCTCTCATGCAGATGTCAATTATTTGAGAAACGGGTTTTTTCTAACTTTCATATATTTTTGCACATAGTAGGCATTTTTAAAATAGTTAGTGAGTAAGTGAATAAAAATGTTTGTATTCACACAGAAAATTTCTAAGTTATATCAGAAGTAGGGGTCACTTATGAGGAGTGAGACTAGGGATGGCAAAGGGCTTGGTAGACTCAGAATAGCTGGAGACCAGGACTTATGTTCCAAAGATGTTTTACGGTAAATTGTGGTTCTCCTTTGGCCAACCATCTCATTGTCTCTTTTCAGACTTCTTTTATAGTTTATGTTCTGTCTAATCATATTTAACATGCTGTATTGTTTCTACCCATGCCTATACTAGTGTTGAGGTAGTAATATAACTTGAAACCCAGAATGGCAGGAGGCTGGCCCATTTGTCATTTTCTGCTCCATTTTGAACTTTTCTTTTTTCTGCACTCTGGTGTGTAGAAGATGATTGCTCAATAACCCCCAATTTCAAAACCCTCATTTTATTCATATCCTGAGCAAAAGCAATCATCAGTGAATCACAATTCCAAATTCCCTGGAAAGGCAAATAGCTAAGATTTCCTGGCCCACACTGGGCCACATATATACTTGTACCTAGTTAACTATAGCCAGATGAACAGGGACATATCCAAAAACATGATTGTAGAGAGTCCACCCCACTATGACAGAGAAGCTTTCTTTGAAAAAGAGATAAACGTGAGTTAGGCAGAGAGCTCAAATGATATCTTCTACAATTTCTAATTAATTTTATCAATGTTTTTAGTAGAAAAATCTTAAAAATTACCCGAAAGTCCATAAGTAAATATATGTAAGTAAATTTTGGTAAACTAACCTTGACATTACACTTGCTACAAATGAAAAGCCAAGCAGATTCCATTATTCCATCCCACAGAAAACAGTCTTCCTTATAGCCCATTACAGATATACTTGGAGATGAGGGTTTTGCAAGCATCCTTTTATTTTTCTCCAGTGGTCCTTTCTGATCCATAAGAAACATTTTCCTTTTGATACCAAAATTACTCTTCCTATTGAATTATACGTTCTCTTCCAGTTCCATCCTCCCAAAAGCGGCATGTTGTAGGTCTCATGGCTTAAGTACCAGTACTCAGGTCCTGTTGGTTTGATCCTTACTGTGTCTAGAGAACAGCACATGTAAGACGAACCAAGCACTCTCTTCTGCTGAAGCTGATTGCCTAACAGAAACATTATTATTTCTCAAGGATACCTCTGCAATTACAGGAGCTGTTGAAAAAGACAATAGAAGTAAACCATCCAATCACAGTGATTTATAAAAGCTAATGCCATTTTCATTCTGAAACATGAACAGAAGTGTTAAAAAATACAGAAAAAGTTGCCCAACCTTGCCCCCATATTACTATTATCTCACTAAAATAAGTCTGTGACAGTGGAATTTTTAATTCAATTGTCATCCACACTAATTTGTTTTTAACCAAAATACCTACAACCCTAAGAGATAAGCAAAGTGTAGTTGAATAAGCATTGGGTTAAAAATTAGAGTTCTAGTTTTGGAACTTGAAACTAAGTTACATGATTTAAGAAAATCCTCTCTGAGCCTCCAAGCCTTACTTTCTTACTTTTCTGCATTATGTGCCTAAAATATCTGCCCTATTCAAATGGCCAGAACTTGTAAGGATCATTAAATAAATTTTATGATAAACTACTTCACAATTTATAAAATGTTCCATATTCTACTGGCTTTAAGTTCTTTGGGTATAGAAACATCTTCTTGGTCATCTTTACATTTTGTCAGGATAGTCTTAGTCCCTTGACCACAGTCTGGTCTTGATGAAGGTTAAATAATGAATTAATTAATCTTTGACCCTATCATAACTTTCTGTGTTGTTGTTCAGCAAGGTAGGCCTTTTTGGACTCCTCTTCTTATATCACTTCATATTTGCTCTGTACTTACTAATTTCCCACATCCAAGTTCATTTACTGTGATCTATCTATTCTTTTGAGTAATATCAACCATATCTATCACCTTGGACACTTTTAGAAGGAAAAAAAATCTATTGACTTATGTTTCTATGTAATATAAAGGCCATGATACAAAGCAATTTCAAATTGAGAGATTTTAGAATGCCAGATAGGTAGATGATAGATAGGGAATTAATCTAACCTTAAGATGGATGAAACCCTTAAGATTCTGTTGTTTATAAGGATAAAATCATGGTACCCTTAATTTGCACATTTTGTCACCAAAGAAACTATAACTTGATGTTGCAATCAATTTATTCCTAAAATATACTAGCCACCATACAATGTTCCCCAAATTGTGCTCTAATTTACTGTTTCGTAATCCCCAACGGTAGCTGAGTAGGTTGTTGTAAGCTCTATTTCTCTTTATTCAAGGCTCTAGGATCTTGCAACTCTTCACCAAAATAATAGATTCGATTACTCCATTCAAATGGTCATGGCTTTCCTTATAATAAGATGATACATATTTAGCCAAAATATTCCATTCATGATTCATGAAGAAAAACACAAATGAATATTTTATGTAGTTGAATTTATAACTTAAATGTATTCATTCATTTGACAACTATTTATATGTGTCAGTTCCTCTAAGAAGGGATGGGATAACAATGCCATGCAGAATTTCTGCTTTCAGAGGCCAGATTCAAGCACTAAGAATGACTATCCCTTTCTTCAGCATTCAATATTCTGTGTTATGGCACCACAAAAGTTAATTAATCTATCTGCATTTAAGACACTTGACATTTGGAAATAATTCTGAAAAACTTACTTTCCAATTACTACATACATGCCAGGAGCTTTACATGAATTATCTTAATTTATCCTAGCAGCAATCCTGTGAGATAGGTATTATTATTTTCTCACAGTAAATTTACCCAATGTCAGTAAGCAGCAGAATCAGCTTTTGAACCCTGCTGTGTCTGGCTTCAAAACTGGAAGTGTTAACCTCTATTTTATGCCTTCTTTTTAAAGACCTATTTTCTAAGGTCCCCTCATGGTTGGAGCTAATATGTGCATCTTCATCCAGAGATGTGCCACTTTCCAAGTCTCATCAATGAAAGGACTGGGTCATCTCAATAAACAATCCAAAATTAAGGGGGAACTCTATTGGAAACTCTGGGGCTAGCAACATTTAATCAGTAAAAGGCAAAGCATAACAGAAGTGTATTTAGAATGACCAAAAATATCTTTTTAATTTTACTTTGGGAAAGCTCTGTTATAAATATTACTTTGGCATGATGTCACGAACAGAAACCATAAAGGAAAACATCACTAGATCTGACCATGTAAAGATCTAGACATCTAAAAATTTCAAGGTTAAAAATAATCCATAAACAGAATTGAAATCCAAAGAGAAAACTAGGAAAACATGGCAACATATAAAATAAACAAATATTATAAGTATATAAAAAGAATGTTTTCAAAATAAGACAAAGGTAAAAAATGAACAAAGAATAATAAGAAGACACTGCAAAAGAAAATATATGAAGGACCAATAAATATTTGGTGAAAAAAAATTAGTGTCACCTAGCTAAGAAGGAAATGGAAGTTAAAAGTGTTTGTAAAATTGATAATTATAGTTAACAAAAGTTTTAGAGAAATGGGCAGTCTCATTGCTGTAGAAAATAAAGTTTGTATAAGATTTCTGTAAGGCCATTTGGCAATGTGCATCAATACCTTTAAGATGACAGTTCTAGGAATTGATCTTAAAGCAATTACTAAAGATGGACTTAACAATTTAAGCATAACATGGTCAAGTGTGGCATTAACATAAAAGTAAAATATCCAGGGGAAATGTCCAGCAATTGAGGGATAAGTTAAGTAATAAATAAATATGTCGTGCCCAGATGGAAGCATTTAAAATGAAGCTGTTCTATTTAAAAAGGTGAAAAGATGTTCACAATAAATTAAGTAAAAAACAAAATACAAAGGTCACAGAAAAGGATGTCTAGTTTTATCATGAATAGGGGTCCCTGTTCACATGTACACCAGTGTGTGCATGCCTACATGTGTGCACCTGTATTAGAAAGGTTAGTTGGAAAAATCACAACTGAGTCTATTTATGATGGTATTACAGGTATTTTAATTTTTCTTTTTGTTTTGATAAATTCAATGAACATTATATTATCTTTTAGAATTTTTGTCATGTGAGACATTTATAAAATAAGCTACCATGTGATTTGAACTCATTACAGGTGCTGGATATTGCTTATGAAATAGCTTACCTTGTTCCTGCTTTCTGTGTTGAAATTACAGAACATCCACATTTGTGTTACTGCAGAAACTGGTCAGATTATTAGTGAACATTTATTATGTGAGAACTGTATACCTGACTCTAAACAAAGCATAAAGGTGAAGAGGGAACTGACATTAAATAAGAAGCCTGGGGAAGCCATAGTGCTGATGGCCTTTTGACAGAAGCTCTTCTAGTGGGCTGGGATCCGTGGCATATTTATGGCATGCATTCCTGACAAATGGGCTTGGATAGCCCTGAGAGGCCTCTTAGGCCTCAGCTGGCAAGCAGGAGCAAGGAGAGAAGAGGAGGTGGTGAGGGAATTTAAGGCCACAGCTCGCATCCCTTTAAGAAAACTGTAATTTGGGTCAGTTACGAGGTGGCAGCTGGTGTGAGCTGCTGTTACAATGGCTCACTTCTCTGTCAGCACAGCGTTTTCTACTTCAGTCTGTGCGGTCACAAATGCTAGAAATTATTCTGGAAATAATGAGAGAAAAGACTCTTCTTATCAAGGAGAGTGTAGTATTTTTCTAGAAGAATAAAATCCTATGTTGGTGCTAGGGTCTACTTGAATTAGAGGTTTCTTCTTCCAGAAATGATAGAAAATGTGCAGTAGCTGGAATATAAAGCAAAAAATGAAGACTGAAGCCTTTTCAGCATTTCAGGTAGGTCTCCATCCAGGGATTAACAAATATATTCTTTTCTTTCTTCTTCTCTTTGCATACAAGAAGACCAACAGGCCCCTGTGACTCTAAATCAGCAGTTCATACATTCTCAGGCTCACCCCCAGACATACTAAATTGGGATTTCTGGGAGTACAGCCCAGCAATCTGTGTTTTGACAGGCCTCCCATAATCCTGAGGCACACTCATGTTTAACTACCCCTGTTCTGGGTGATACAATGTTCAAAGATCTCTGGGTAAAAGTATGAAGTATAAAGTGATTATAAAAATATAAAAAACCAATGCATAAAGAAATCATGCATCTCCAAAAATGTAATTAGTCTTTAAAAATTTTTGAGGGCTATTTTACTCCTGAGTTCATTTTTTCCAAATGAATGAACATCATATTTAATAAAACCAAATTGTATATTACGGATGTATATCCATATCATATAATTGAAACTATTAGAATTACACATATGTATAATGCACGTGGAATTTTATTTTAAAGACTGCTTATAATATTGTCATCTATGTCCATTCTGAAGTTCCTTTTTGTTAAGATGGGGGATATGGAAAGGAGGAAGATTATCCACTGGGAAGACTTTTTCTTCTCCCAGAGTGTATTTCACAACCTTTTCTCCCTTCTCAGACTTTCAGTACTCTCTTTCCTGTTCTCATTTAGTTGATGACCTTTTTTATTTCGCACTGAAACACTCCCAGAAGCTGTGAAAGAGTTAGAAGTAAACACCCACGTGTTCAGCCCATCTCTCTCAGCCACCCCGGCTGGAACTCACCCTCTGTTTTCCTCTCTGTGGTGGATGAACTTGTGCCCGAATCTCATTTCTCTGACTCATGCAACGGTGTCTTTCCTCCTGTCTCGTTAATCACACCAACCGGAGACTCTCGCTGAGTCACTCCCATTAGCACACAAACGTGTTATATTCACCATGAAAAAAAAAAAGTCCCCCTTTTACCTCAAACCTCCCATCCCCATATTTTCTCTAGATATTGTTCCATTTCTCCTCCTTCCTTTGCAACAAAATTCTTCAGAGGCGTTATTTGTACCCACTGTTTCCCCTTCCTCTTATTTGAAGCTACTCTAAGCTGGGGTTCATCTCAGTCACTCCACCAGCTCCATGCTCCCAGTGTCAGTAATGACCTCCAAATTCCATAGAAATTGTCACGTCTGCATCCTTACTGCTTCGACTCTCACCTTGGACATAGTTCCTCACTCCACCTTTAAGTACATTTCTTTACTTGGCTTCTCTTGGGTTCCACCTTTCCTGTTTTCCTCCTGCTTCAGTCACCACTCTTTCTTCACCTCCTTTGCTGGATCTTTCCCATCTTTCCCCTAACCTCCAGATATGGTGCACCCCAGAATTAGTCCTTCCACCTCTTCTTTTTTCCATCCCAGCCAGAGGATTTCATACAGTCCACTGCTTGAGTGCTCTACAGGGATAAATACCAAATTTACATCTCTAGCATTGACCTTCCCCCTGATCTAGAACATTCTGTTCTGAACATTTCCACTTGGATGTCAAAGCCCTCCAGCCAAAGAGCACACCCGGACCTGGCTGGATGATACCAGGCCAGCTCCCAGGTGTCAAGGGCTGCTTTTCCCTTTCTCAAGCACATCTCACATTTAAAATATCCAAAACACAACTCATGATTTATCCCTTCTCCCTACTTCCCACTAAACCTGTGCCTTTCAAGTCTTTCTCATTAATGAGCAACAGGTTATTATGGCTAAAGTCCATCATGATTCCTCTGTTTCCCATCTAATTCATCAGCAAATTCTGTTGACTCTCCTTTCCAACTATGCTCCAGTCCTGACTACCTGTCACACCCATTACCCTAGACCAAACCCTAATCATTTCTCACAGACTCTTGCAAAAGCTTCCTTATAGGTCTTCCTGTTTCACCCATGCACCCTTACAATCTCTTCCCCATACAGCAATCAAAGTGATTATTTTAAAATGCAAACCAGATTGTTATTCCTCTAAACTGTCCAATGGCTTTACTTTGCACTCATAACAGAAGACAAAGGCTGTGGCCTACAAGACTTATGTGGTCTGTGTCCATGCCAACCCTCTATCCTTATTTCCGCTCTCCCCTTACTCAAGCTGCTACAGTGCCGCTGGCCTCCTCCTCTGCAAGCACACCACACACATGCCCCACCCCAGGAATTTTGCACTTGATTTCTTTTTGTTCCTACGTTCTTTTTCCAGATAGCTGTACAAGGCTCTCTCTCCCTCCATTTACGTTTCTTTCATATGTCACCTTACTGGAATGGCTTTCCCTGATCACCTATCTAGTTACTCCTTATCTGTTTACCTTCTGCTATTTGTCATAGCACTTACCGCCGCCTGACATGTTTTCTTTATTGTTTCCTGTCTGCCTCTTCCTCCTAGAATGTACGCTCCATCCAAGTTGGGACTATATTGTTCGCTGCTGTACCAAAGCATTGCCTGGCACAGAATCCATGCTCCAGGAATATTTCTGAAATAGTGAAGCAGTAAAAGTAGACATACTTTAGAAAAAGGCCTAAATTTTGCAGGTTCTTAGGGCTGGCCTTTCTTTGATGCAGTAAAGAAATATAATGCAAAGCTCAGTACTGTGGAGGAAAGAGCTTTATGGATAAAGAGGGTGAGGAAAGGCGGCATGAGCCAAGGGGTGGGTCCACGAGCTGCAGAGCTCCCATGTGCATGGGCCCAAAGGGAAAGACTCGGGACCTTGGATTCTTTGCCCATTCTCCAGGGGCAGCTGAGCCACCCTCTCCCTGGGTCTCAATTTCTTCATCAGTAAGGTAAGGTTTAAGTGATTATTAAGACACTGATTATTCTAATTATAAAAATAACTTGCATAACTATTTTGTTTATAGGATAATTAGTAGAACTATGACTTCTCTTCCCCATTACAAACGTTCCTTTGCCTCCACGGCCTATCATCCTCTCTCCCTCCCCATCTCCTACAAATGTCCTGTTCTCTTCCATGGCACCAAGGTTACCCGAGGCAACAGACTTTTGATTGCTGAAATATTTTAAAACACGTTTTTCTCTTTTGTCAACATCCCAACCACTATCAGTGCGGGCTGCTAATCTTGTGTGTAAAACCCCATTCCACTTGCCACAACCCAGGCCCTCCTCTCCTCACACCTGAATCCCTGCAGCGTGCGTCTCCTCCTCCTTTGAATCCATCCAAATGCAAACAGGTGTGGTCCTTGGGTTGGAAGAGTTTTCATTATCTCTGTCCTTGCTCAACCACTCGGGCAATTTCTAGTCATTTCAAGTTAAGTCATGACTAGCTCCTCTCTTCCCTGCTAATGTCTTGGATCAGAATCACTGCCTCCTTTCCAAGGAGTGTGGATCTCCAACAAGGTTTCCTCGCTTTTGCCTATTTGTGCATGACAGTTTCCCACCTCCTTTGAGCTAGGTGACAAAGAATTCTTTAGGGAGATATAGCTTGTTTTCACTTACCTTTGACCACAGATGAGCAGAATACCTGGGCTGGGCGGCTATTCCTCTCTGCTGTGCTCTCGTGGAGGTGGGTTCTGCTGTTGCAGTTTCTTTGCGGTGAGGAACCTTTGCTGAGGCTGGATCCCAGCTTGCCACATGCCCCTAACCATTATCCCCTCTCCTGCAACCCTCTCCCTCCCCTATGCTCCCTCCTTTGCAAGCCCTGTGGTTTTTCTGTGCTCTTAGGATTTTGGAAACACAAGCTATAAAGTGATTCTGTCTGGCGTTCTGCCACAGCGCCAACCCCTGAACTGGCTATCTGTTTAAGTGATTGGAAAGGAAATGGGAAAGGTAAAAACAAATAAAAATATTGTCTAGCTCCCAAGAATATGAGGCTGTTTTTGCTGGACAATGCACCTGTGTATCTGATAGTACCGAATTCTCCCTTAAGGTATTTGCAGTGGATATACGACACAGGGTTTATTATATTCCACTCAGGATACAGTTTGGCTCCCATAAATCCTCTACGATGTTATTGGAAATTTACCCATTTGTACTTGGCCCGAGTCCCTACACTGTGAAAAGATAAGAAGCACCTCCCAGCATGAGCTGAGGGATACATATGAGAATTAATTTGTCATAATCCTTTTACTTTTCTGGCTTGAAGGATAAGAAAAAATAGAGTGGACATTTTGAAACACCTGAAGATTAAATTTTACCCTTAAAATACACAGGAAACTTGTCTTGGAACAAGTGATAATTGTGCCTAAGGAACGATGCCGGGGTTCTTGTTCAGGAAGCCGAAGAATGAACTTCAAAAACAGTCAAGGTAGGAGAGCAACGTTCAGGCTTTTATTTAGAGATAAAGTGAAAGGACAGAGCTCCCGGCTCACACCAGTGGGGGACAAGAGAGTCCGGTGTGGTGCGTTGTCTAGGGGTTTTATAGGCAAATGAGGATTTTTCGAGAACATGAAAAAAGCTTAGGGGTGTGGACTTATTAAGCCGACCTAGGATTTTTACAAGTAACTTGATACAAGTAACCTCCTGCTCTGTTGATTTCTCCCCGAGATACCAGCATCTTGGTCTGGGGGCAAATGAAACAAGGCCTTCTGCTCAGCCTGACCTCAAGGTGGGCTGAGGCATTGTTTGCTGAAGAGT
>JAVKTM010012191.1:0-13581 GCA_032200785.1 Phataginus tetradactyla | reverse complement strand
ACTCCAAGAAGGGACTAGTGGTTACCAAAGGGGAGGGGTGGAGGAGGGTAGGTAGGGAGGGAGGGAGAAGGACATTGAGGGGTATTATGTTTAGTACACATGGTGTGGGAGGGTCAGAGAGAAGATAGTGTAGCACAGAGAAGGCAAGTAGTGANGATAGTGTAGCACAGAGAAGGCAAGTAGTGAATCTCTGGCATCTTACTACACTGATGGACAGTGACTGCAATGGGGTATGGGGGGGACTCAATAATATGCATGAAGGTAGTAACCACATTGTTTTTTTCATGTGAAACCTTCATAAGAGTGTATATCAATAACACTCTAATAAAAAAAGAGGGAATTCTATTTTCAGTAAGAAGTTAATTAAAAAAATATATATATAATTGTTTCAATAAAAAGCAAATTATTTGTGTTACCACGTAATGGGTTTAATTTTGTTATTTTAAAACTAACAAATATTTTTAAAATTTCAGTTTTAATTTCTAATATGGAAAATACCATTAGATATAACCCGTATATTTAAAAAAAAACTACTTGGAGTCCACAGTAATTTTTAAGAATGTAAGAAGTTCCTGAGACCAACAGGTCTGGGAACTGCTGCACTGTACTGTATCAGCGGTATGGTGAAAAGAAGCAGGACTCAAGAGTATAGGCTGAGTCACATTAATATCGGAGTCTTAAAGCCTTACAGACTCTTTGAGGTGGTCGCTGGTAAGCCTCCCTGAATCTGGGACCGTTTTCTAGCTTTAATGATCATGAGGCTCAACCCTACCTTTGGCTCTTGTTCTTAGAATTTCATGAAACCTTATCTCCTTTATCACCTGACAGGTTCCCTGTAAATAAACTCAATTTTACTGGAGCTACCTAAAGTGGTTTTTTTGTAACCAAAGCAGCCTAGTCAAAACAATGAGCCTGTTTTAAGTTTGAATCTTGCTCATCAAGAATGGAATGATTCTGTTTCTGTACCAAAATAAATCTACCTCTTGATCTTTTGGTTTGACATAATTCGATGGAAAAATTCCCGTTCTATCTCCAATACTTCCTGTCCACCATTCTCCATCTTTCTGGGTCACCAATATTTCTTCACCTTCAGTGAAAGTCAAATCTCCAGGTTCTACACTTGAATATGGATAAAGTGCAATAAACTCTGTAGGGAGCAAAGCAAAAAGAAACTAATTTTGGTTGTCAAATCACAGAAGTTAAAAAAATTATAATCTTCAAGATCTTGGGTAAATTCATCATAATAAAACCTTGTAACTTAAGGAAACCTAAGTCTTATTATTATATTATTGTTATATTGTATCACCACCATCATCATCCTACCCCAAAACTACACATATCAGTATTTCTATTTTAGAGTCAAGATATGAATTTTTTTAACCTTCTTACACAAAATATATTTTAATATAAATTCTTTTCTCTCTCATTTTTTTAAATATGGAAATGTCCAATATTCTTTCAGCTGACATCAGTACTGGAGGCCAAGTTCATATGACCCATCATAATGACCCAGCTTCTAACACAGTGCTTGGCATGGAGCAGATGCTCATTAAATACTTGTAAACAAATAACCTCAAGGAAAATGTCTATGTTTTTATATTAGCTTTGGATTTTTTTCCTGTGATTACTACTATTTAAAAGAAATAGTCAATGACCAGGTTTTAGAAGTCTTTTTCTTTCTTTTCTGGTTCATTTTTATTTGTCAACATGGAATTTGATTTGTATATCATAAACTGGAGATGACCATGAACACTATTTACAACCTATTTACTAGTCTTATTTCCAGTATTACTCAATTTAGGTGATTTAATAAAACCAAAAACCATTGCAAGGTTTATTAGGTATGCAGCAATAAACAAGGTTTTTCCAAAATGCTCCTCCCTACCTTCCTAGGTTCATTTCACAGCAGTAAACCTATTCCAGCCATGCTGGGACCTGAGTTGTCTAACCTTTCACAGCTGTCCCTTGGCTCATGTCTTCCCTCTGTCCACAAGAGCTTTCTCTTCCTTTGTCACTATGCAAGACCCTATTCATTGCTTAAGATGATTCAACATCATCATATCTATGAATTCAGAGATCCTACTCAAAATTAAGTTTTGTTCGCTAATTACAGCATTTATTACAATTGTATGGCCCTCCTCCCCATTCTTCCATGAGCACTTGGGGAACTGTTTTCATCTTTGTATCTTTCAGGCTCTAGCATGGAATCTCATAGTAGATACTAAGTAGACTGTCTACCATTAAACTGATTTTCTTGAGCAATACAAACATAAAATGTACTTCAACTATTCAACTAATTTTATAATGGACCAAATAAGTTACTTATAAACCTATGTAACTATTAAATAAAAATGCCTGAAATGAGGGTAGATAATCTCTCATTTCTCAGCATATTAACAAAACCAAAATACTTTATTAGTTAATTCAAAGGGCTACAGAAATTAATTTCTTTGTAATATTTATAATAAAGTGTATCTAGATTTCAAATCCTACCTAATGATCTGTATGGCACACTGTAATTAAAATGCAATTTGTAAACAAATGTACTTAAAGTTCCTTACCTCCTAAATATGTATAATCTAGATATATAACAGAAAAACAAAAACCTTCATGCTATCTCATTGCAACACTTTTTATTTATGATCTTATTTATCAAGGCTGTCTTTGTTGAATTATAGTATAGATTTTCTAAATGTATCAATATTTTCAGCCATATTTTTTTCTATATTCTCAATATTAATGTGAAATAGAAAAAGGGCAGGTTTTCCTAACCCCACTTAACACTGAAGACACAGAACAGAGAGAACTGTGGGGACAATTACTAGTAAGTAGCTGTCTCTCCCCATCTAATTCACAAATTGCCAAAAGCTCACCTTCTCCAACAGTATAGGCTGCAGACGTAGGTTTTTTGTTTATAGCTGCATACAAGGCTTCCGGTCTGCCAAATAAACAAAGATAAAAAAAAAAAGAAAAGAAACAAGAAAGGGCATCAACAAGCAAAAAACAAGGTGATATGATGTAGTCTCATACACAAAATCCTAGTGGATTAAGTATTGCAAACTTCTAAGTTTTTTTAATATACTCATTTCAACATGATTTATAAAGAGCTTTTCAAATGTGAGATATTTTGCCTTTCTAAAGGAACTTAGAAGACATAAGCACACTGGTAAGGGCAGTGGCAAAGCACATGTGGGGCTTGGCTTGGTACAGGGAAAAACAAATGCAATATATTCATTTTAATATTTATTTAGAGCACACTATACTTAAATACATACAAATAACAGAACTTTACTTTTATATATCAGAACACTAATAGCTTTAATTTCCAATTTAACCCAGGGAAGTTTTAAAAAATCTGGAAGATTGTCATGTTTAAGAACTAGACATTTGCACATGCACCAGGGCTCCCTAGGACCCTTGAGTAAATGATATAGTAAGGCAGTTTTCAGACAGAGTAGAACCTTACTACGACTTATGGCCACAACTGAGCAGGCTGCCTTGTTTAGTGCTGAATTCCCCATTACTACAGGTCTTCAAGTTACAGGCCGAATCTGTTAGAAAAGATTAGTGAGTGAAAGAAAACTTCAAAGAAATGCCCTTTAAAGAGCATTTAAATTTAATGTCTTTGTGTTTAATTTTCTTCTCTAAAGGACCTAGCACAGTGCCAGAACATACATGTCAGCTATGGGTTACTGTTACTTTAATTATTATACTTCTAAATGTAACATTCTGTGTCAACCTGAGAAGTAAATTTCTGCATTTCAACTAAAAATTTATACATAGAATCTCAACACTGAAAGAATTCTAAAAGATTAGCTTATTCTCTTAATTCAGAAATTAGAAAAATGAAGACCAAGTAGGTTATTCGATACAGCCTGGCAAAAAAATAGCAGAATCAGAACTCAAGCCTCTTGATTTTCAAAGACCAGTCCCGATTCATTAAATCAGATTGCTTTTCTATTTAGATCAACTTCCATATAAAACAAAGAAGTAAGTTACCCATAACTTTATTACTTCTTTCTTTATATTAAAGATGTTTGATAACCTGATTCCCCTTAGACTGGATAATAAAGGCCATAGATGGTATCTAGTTTTTGTTCTGATTAATTTGAAAGTTGATTCATTCAATTATTCATTCATTTGCTCCTCTGCTCATTCACTGAGGCTAAAAGACTGACCAGCTACTATGTATTAAGATAACACTGTGCATGGAAAAACTGAAAAACAAGGATGTGGATCCTGCCCTCCTGGAGATTATGATCTACTAAGGGGTATGGGTAAGAAAGTAAAAACTACTACAGTGTGTTATGAGCAGTAAGAGAGGTGATCAATCTTCCAGGAATTCTGGAGGCCCAGAGATGGAACGCCTTACTCTGGCAAAGGGGAGGACCTCAGTTAAAATTTATCTAGGTATTGACAGCTTACAGTAACAAGGAAGAAATGCTCCAAAGGTAATGAAAAGTAATTTCTCTAACTGACCTTATAATACAAAGAAAGCAATAGATGTAAAATTTTAAGCACTTTGAAAACTTTAGGAATCCGAAATAATCAGAATAAAAGATACTCTAAAACTGCTACATATATCTAAAGTATGCTTTCTTTCACTCTTAGGAATTACTCTTCTGATATTCAGATTCAAACAAACTTTTTATTCTACTGTACAGCCAATCATACTATAGCTGACTCATTAATGAAAACACTAACATCTACTCCTCATGTAAACATACAAAAATGCTTACTCTTCCCGCTTAACTTCACTCCCAGGGATGATTTTGACATAAGACTTCGGAAACCATCCTCTTCCTCCATGCACTTCCCCAAACCACCAATTTTCTTGCTGCTCCAAGACAGTAATAATATCATGTTTTGAGAAGTTCAAGTGGTTATCTTTCTTTGCAGTCCAGGAACAAAGGGCCTGTGCTTTTAAGTTTTCTACAACCTGTCCCTGTGAATAGAAATTGAAAACCACATAATTAAAACAAAACAACAAAAACAATGGTAACCAGGATTTCTATCCCCTAATATACAATATACTTACTGTTCAAACAGCAGAACAGTTTGGTGTGGTGGTGACTTACTACTAATGGTGACTTAAAATAATTGTAATCTACTAACCAACTTAAAACTATATGACAGACACCTCTGAGGAGCCTTCTGTTATGTTAGAATTAGAGATTGAACACCTACCACTCAAAGAAAAATCTTGGTATTAAGTATAGTATGGAAGGTAAACACTGGGTAGTCAAGACTTGTATTCATAAATCCATCAAGTATCACAGAACAAATGAAATGAGTTACCACCAGCCCTTTCTCTCCTCTAATGTCCACTGTCTCCTCACTGCAGGAGATTCAGTTTATTTCAGGAGGAATGGAGATGCTGTTAGGCCCCCCTCCACTTTTGTTTTCTGTATCTTAACTTCTTTGTATTCTTATCCATTGTTCTTTCTTTTCCTCCTCTCCCAGAGGAAGGAGTGTTTTTGTTTGCTGATAAGGCTAACCTCTGTACCTGTGCTCTAAAGCTATATATTCCCTCCAATTTTCTAAAAATATTTTCTAACATTGTGAAGTTTTTCTCCTGAATCTTCAATGTCTCCACTTCTCTACTTACTTCTACTTCTAAATTCTTTAAAGAAAGAATAGTCTTAAATTTGCTTTCCAATTTCACCCCTCCAGCCATTCTAATTTAGGTTCTGAACCCATCATACTACTAAATGTCTTCTTGAGAAGGTCATTGAGAAATGTCAAAGTCAAAGCTTGACAAGGTCACAAGCTTCTACCAAACTCCGATTTTTCCTCATCTCTGAACAGTGCTGACATTACTAAAACCCTTGTAGCTCCTGGAGCTCACTCTATTTGATGGCTCCTCTTTGGTCCAGCCTCTTTCTCTTACCATTTCACATAATTTTTCTAAATAATCTTATTTATGCCTATGACTTTTCAAATCTGTATCTTAATTGTAGCTTTATCCCCTGAGCTCTAGAGTTGCAAATCAAACTGCTCTGAGTGTTCTCCCCAGGTTGTCCTTAATATAGCCACCTAAATTGCATGTCTGAAACAAATCTCTTTAGAACCCACCAGACCCACTCCTCCTGCAATATCTAACCAAAACCATGCTATCACCATCCTCAGTCCCTGAAGAGTATTTTTAACTCCAACTTCTTCCTCACTCTCTACCTTCAGTGAATCGCCAATTTTACATCAGTTCCTAATACTTTAAATCCATCTCCTCTTCTATACATTTTCATCACTGTGGCACTAGTTCAAACATCGTCTCTTGCACTGAGCTATTGTATTATCTTTCCTCTATCTCCTTCTTTTGCTTCCTTCCACCAATCTGGCCTTTATACCACTGCCAAAGCTGTCTTTCTAAAACATACATCTCAACTCCAAAACCTTCAGGGATTTTCTGCTGCCAAGCTGCTTAGCATTGTATTAAATGCTTCCCAAATACTCTAGCTCTGACTTCACTTCTTAACCCTTTCTCCATGAATCCTGTGCTCCAGCCACACTGTAAGCAATTCTTGTTTCCTACAAACTCTTTGTATTAACATGCCTCAGTAACTTTCCCCAAATTATTCTTTCACAAGAATAACTTTCCTTCTCTGTTTGGTACAATCTTGCTTATCTTCAAAGGTCCTACTCAGATTCCTTGCCCTTTGTGAAGCCTGCTCCAAATCCCACAGGCTGGATGAGACCTTTGTCCTCTGTATACCCCTTAAGGCTTTATAGAGTATCTTTATTACAGCATTTCTCATATTTTACAGTTACTTATGTATGTGTCTGTCTCACTAGATTATAACTTCTAATGGCAGGGATTTGTTTTCCCCATTAAATTTCTAGCACATAATATAATTAAATGCCTGGAACCTCTAGTTACACAATAAACATTTTTTGAGTGAAGATGAAGAGGACTCTATTCTGATAAAGTCTATGATTTCTTTTCAATGTTATTCAACAATGCTTGCAATGGCTACATCTAAGTCAGAGGCTATATATATATAAAACAGGTCCCACACAAATGACTTATTCAACAAAAAAGTCCAAATACCTTCTTACAATGACTACAAATTAAGAACATAATCAGATTTGTAAAAATTATATGTTGAGCTTAAAAAACTTAGCTGCTAGCAACTTCACACTATGAAAATGAATTGTTAAGAAACTTCTAAGTAATAACAATTTCACATTAATAACATAAGAATGGTAAGACCAGAAACTGAATGTTTACAAACTCCGGTTAGAGTGAAGGACTCCTTTGTACAAAAATCCTCATTCTATTTTATATGAACCAGGAGCAATGTCAGAGAATAAAGCCTACAAAAATTAAAGATGCATACCTGTCCATGAATAGGTGATACGGATCCAGGGGACACAGTGCGGGTAAAAGCTGATTTTTTCTGCCATGATGTATTAACAGTTAAGTTTGAAAGAGATACATTTTGATAATTAGTCACTGATGCTGGTTGATTTGATGAAAGTGATCTGAAAATATAACACTTTGATATAAGTATATTTAATTGTTTAGAATCTAATGAAGTATTACCAATTTGTCAACCTGTATGTAATATACATTGTATTTAAATACAATTTATAGAAAAAAATTCATGAACAAACTACTGATCTATGTTTTTATTTACTAAATTTCAGTATTAAATTTGTAACAAAAGATACTCCTAGAAAGTCCAATACAGATTATAATATGATTAGGTAGCAGGTTGACACAAAAACACATTCAATATACTTGCAGAGCTACATAAACCCCACTGTCAGGTAAAAACTTACTCAGAAGTTGAGGTAGCAGATAAAGGTACTGTAGGAGGAAGTAAGGCCTTCTTAGGAGACACAGATTTTTCACTTGATGGCATTTTTTCTACATAATTGCATGGAAACCAGCCAAAATTTCCTTGAAAACTACCATAAAGCCAACCAGGTTCTCCTATGTTTTTTTCATCAACCTATGGAAACAAAAAGAAGGGTTGACGGTAGTTAGAGAGCCGCACATTTACAATGAAAAGAGATGCAGACTACTGTACAGTACAGTAGTCTCATTTTAAAATTAAGCCCATCTATCTAAATAGCTAAAGCATTTTCTTTTTTTGTTTTGTTTGTTTGTTTTTTCAATTTTTTTTAAACTATTTTATTTTAGTATCATTAACCTACAATTACATGAGCAATATTGTGATGATTAAACTACCCCCTTCATCAGGTCCCCCCCACCAACCCTATTACAGTCACTGTCCATCAGTGTAGTGAGATGAGAATCACTACTTGTCTTCTCTGAGCTGTACAGTCTTCCCCCTGCCCCCCCACCCTATGTCTGCTAATCGTAATGCCCCTTTTACCCTCTTATCCCTCCCTTCCCGCCCTTCTTCCCCAGTCCCTTTCCCTTTGGTAACTATTAGTCCGTTCTAAAGCATTTTCTATAAATTAATAGGTTAGTATTGCTAATGACTGACCAAGCATATTTTGAAAATTTAATTTTTATTTTTATCCAAATTAATACATGTAGATAGTTTACAAAGACAAATAGCATACTACATGGCTTATGATGGAAGACCCCCCCCATGGCTCCTTATGCCCTAATTTCCACAAATAATAGTAAGTTGCCATTCTCTTATTTATTTCTTTTCTATTATCTTGTATACTTCTAATATATTTATACTGTTCTTTTAAAGTTTTTCAATTTTAGACATTATCTATTGGCTTTTGGTTATGGATAATAAATATGTAACTCTTTTTTACTACATCTTCTTATTCTACCAATATTGCTATATCATAATTTTTGGGTAAACTGTATCTAATGTTTATATTATTATGACTATGTAAATAAATATTTCACATCTGAGTCATGCAGCATTCTGCTAATTACATTTTCTTCTAAACTTTTAATTTTCCTATTGTTAATCACTATTTTGTGTTTTACTTAGTTTTCTCCATTCCTATCAGTCTTCTTGAATCCTCTAAGAGAACTAGAAAACTTTTCTCTGATTACTATTTCCAACTAGTAAAACAGGTGACTTATAGCTTCATGTCTTCTCCCAGATTCTACAGCCTGACATTCTCTGTCCTTACAGTGCCTTTTTGTTTCTTGGTCTCTTGTTCCTTAAATTCTAATGACTCCTCAAGTTTTATCATTGGCTTTCTTACCCCATGCTACATACTGAACAGGCCCACTCACTCACCCAGTTTGATCAGTTCTGTATACCATAATGAATACAACAGCTATATGCTCAGAAATGACTTCCTCCCCAAAGGACAAGCCTGTACTTTCAACTACCTGTAAGATATCTACCTGGATGTGCTGTGGGAACCTCCCACTCAAGTCTGAGCTTTAACTTGTTTTCTCCCCAATCTACTTTTCCTAAATTCCTTATTTTTCTGTTATTCTTACCAACAAAGATTTAGTCTTTCTAAATAAAAAAATATTTGGTTCTTACCTTTCTTATATTTCCATATCCAAATTCTGTTGATTTTGTCACTAAAAACTCTTCTGAATTTTTTTCAACCCTGCCCTCCTAATCTAATTCAGGCTCTTTTCATTTCACACTAGATTATTATACTCTTTACTCATATTTCAAGATTCTGTTAACTCCCTCAACCCAGGCCAGAGTGATCTCAATATATACTGTCAAAGAATTGCCAGAATGAATAATTCTTTATTTACATGTATCTCTTTCATTTGTCTGTGAGTCCTTTAACTGACACCCACTGTCCAGCATATCCATGTTTGTTTAATTCACTGAATGGCTATGACAACTGTTTCTCTGTTCCACTCCACTTTTCAGACGATTTTTCTAAGACACAGATTTGACAGTGTTATATCTATTAAAATCATGTAGAACTTTATGATAAGTGACTCCATATCCATTAAGACTTAAAAAAGTTTTTTGAGGTATAATTAACATTACAAACTTCAAACTTAAGGTGTTAAATTTGGTAAGTTTTGACATATGTACAGAGCTGTGAAAAATCACCAGTCAAGATAATGAATATATCCATCACCCCCAGAAATCTTTTATTCCACTCCCTCCCAACCCCTCCACATGACCCTTCCCCCATCTCCAGGGAAACACTGGTCTCTGCTTTCTGTCACTACAGATTAGCTGCCATTTTCTAGAACTTTATAAATCATACAATGTATCTCCTTTTTTTTTTGTACTGGCTTCTTTCACTCATCCTAATTATTTTGCGATCCACCCTTGTAAGTATGAATAGCTCATTCCTTTTTATTGCTGAGTAATATTATATTGTATAGATGTACTACAATTTATTTATCTGCTTGTCTATAGATGGACATTTGAGTTATTTCCAGTTTTTGGCTATTATAATCAAAGCTCCTATGAACATTTGTATGGACACATTTTCAGTCTTCTTGAGTATGCTAGGAGTGGGGATGGCTGGCTTACGTGGAAGGTGCATAGTTAACATTTTTTGTTTTTAATAACTATTAAGATATAATTCAACATACAATTATTCTATCAATTGCTATTCCCTCATCTTCTCTTATTCATCCATTTCACATGGTTTGTAATTACACAATAAAGACTTTTTGTTCCAAGGAACAAGGGTAGTATCTAGTTAGGGGTATAGATCTAACTTCTTCAATGCTTTTAATGATTGCCAGAAAATAACCAGCTCCCCCAAATTTCATTGGTAATTTATTAAAATAAAACCAGCATCATAAAAACAAGCAGTATGGCACAATGGAAAGAATGCTGGATTTGGAAATCAAGACATATCCTTGCATGCCTCTCCAGCATTGTGTTGCTGACAGTACAATTTGTGTAAGTCTAAGCTTCTGTACCTATAACAAGGCAGTACTAATAACTGTCCTATGCAGCTGTGCTGTATGCTGTATGGGCCAAATGATATAATGTTTAAAATACATTTGTAAAATGGTAAACCACTATATAAAATTATAGTCAATATTATTATTATAGAAAATAACATATTACACTGTATTCAGCTTATTTGTGAGAAAAAAACTTTGTTTCCTACCTGTATTATATCCCCAGAATTAAAACTCATTTCATCATGGTTCCTTGCTTCAAAGTGATATAATGCTCTGTAATTCACCAAAGCACCAGCTGGCTCACCTAAGGAGAAGATAAATGTAATTATTTGTTACTTTCATGTATACACATCTTTGTTATGACTCAATAAAGAGCTCTTAAAATCAGGAAGAAAAAAATTAAACAACAAACAGTACAATGAAAACCCATTTGATACATGCTTGTTTGGATTTAAATATCTTGAATAGTCCTAGAATCAGTATAAAAGCAAACAAGGATGTTCATCTCAAGTAGGAGGCAATAAACAAAGAGATGACTAGCAGGGTGTACCACACACCTGGATCTAAAAGGAAGGTGTGAGAGTGGTGGCAGGCTGAGCTGTGCAAAATGGAAGGAGACTAAGTAGCAAGAAGCTTGGTTTGATCTGCGAGGTCAGAATGTAATAGAGAAGAAGAGCATAGAAAGGGAAGTCACAAACGAGATGAGCGAATAGACAGGGTTACCTGAAGAAAGATCTATGGATTTACCAGTATGGTTCTAAAAGAAAAACAGTAGGAGAGATCACCAAAACACTAGACTTGACAAGATTAAAAATATTTTATTTTGAGGGTATTATGCTCAGTGAAATAAGCCAGGCGGAGAAAGGCAAGTACCAAATGATTTCCCTTATTTGTGGAGTATAACAAAGCAAAACTGAAGGAACAAAATAGCAGCAGACTCACAGACTCCAAGAAAGAACTAGCCTAGGTTACCAAAGGGAAGGGGTTGACGAGGGTGGGTGGGAAGGGAGGGAGAAGGGGATTAAGGGGCATTATGATTAGCACACATAAAGAAGGGGGGTCACAGGGAAGAAAGTATAGCACAGAAAAGACAAGTAGTGACTCTGTGGCATTTTATTACACTGATGGACACTGACTGCTGTGGGGTGTGGTGGGGGGGTGCTCAATAACGGGTGAATGTAGTAACCACAATGTTGCTCATGTGAAACCTTCTTAAGATTGTATATCAATGATATCTTAGTAAAAAAAATTTTTTTTAATTGTATTTTGTTCATTTTAATAAGCCTACATGCTTCTCATACAAGTTTAACTTAGAAAAAGTTTTTTTCTGACTCTAAGATTAGCATCTGTTTAATTTTCTTCCTTCTTTTCTTTGCCCCTCATCAGAATATTTTTTTCTTTTGGTCCTTCTGTTGCTTTGTCTCAGAAAAATAAAATCTAGTATTTTTATGTTTATCCTTACACTGTTTCTCCTTGGCTTTCCGATCCTCTTCTTGAACTTTTTCTTGTGCTTTTTCTTCCTGGAGTCGCTTTTGTTTTTCTTCTTCCTCCTTTTTAAGACTTTCTCTCCATAAGTTTTCTTTTCCTTGCTTTGCTTTCCTGTACATAAAAGAAAAAATAATTTGTATAGTGTCCTAAAAATTTTTTTACACAAAATAAAAAACAGAAGATCATATTTCTGACAAAATGAAGAAATATTAAATATTTCTTATTTAATTACATATAATCTTGTATAATTATTTGTTATATAGCAAAAAGATATTAGCAGGAGGTGTGGAGAAACAGTGGGGATCAGGGATGAAGGGGAAAACCATTTCATCAATTGATTAACCAAGAGAGGAGCCTTGGACAAATAGATGAGTTAGGGAGTGTGACTGACAATTATCACCCCCTCAAATTCCTTCCTGTCAGCAAATTTCTCAAACCCAAGAAAGGGGAAAAAATTGAAATAGAACTATTCAGAAAGCAAATCTAAATTTTTAATTTAAATTTCCTTCTCTTTTTGCAGATTCCTTCATGAGGAATGCCTACCACCTCTTATTCCCACTGTCCTAGCTAATTCCTGTTTTCAGGACTCAGTTATTGCTGTAGAAATGGGAAATGTTTCTGGACAGACTATCTACTTTTCACACTATCACTTCAAAGTCTTTTACCTAACATTTGTCCCCTATACGTCCATGCTTCTGCACATGTTTCCGTAATACGTGAGGTAGCTGCAGCTTGGTTTCTGGCTGGCCAAGATGATTTGTGATTAGTGTTGGTTATTTTAGTGTTAGAACTAATGCTCACCATGGTTCTTGCACTTATTTTTTTTTGGTATAATTAATATACAATTACATGAGCAACATTATGGTTACTAGACTCCCCCTATTATCAAGTCCCCCCCACATACCCCACTACAGTCACTGTCCATCAGTGTAGTAAGATGCTTTAGTATCACTAGTTATCTTCTCTGTATTATACAGCCTTCCCCATATCCCCCCACACCCCCTGCTACATTATGTGCGCTAATCGCAATGCCCCTTTGCCCCTCCTTATCCGTCCCTTACCACCCATCCTCCCCAGTCCCTTTCCCTTTGGTAACTGTTGGTCCATTCTTGGGTTCTGTGAGTCTGCTGCTGTTTTGTTCCTTCAGTTTTTGCTTTGTTTTTACTCCACAGAGGAGTGAAATCATTTGATACCTGCCTTTCTCCGCCTGGCTTATTTCACTGAGCATAATACTCTCTAGCTCCATCCCTACTGTTGCAAATGGTAGGATTTCTTTTCTTCTTATGGATGAATAATATTCC
>JAVKTM010012190.1:0-10832 GCA_032200785.1 Phataginus tetradactyla | reverse complement strand
GGCTATTCAGGGTCTTTTGTGGTTCCATATGAATTTTAGAACTGTTTCTTCCAGTTTGATGAACTGTTGGTGTTTTGATGGTGATTGCATTGAATCTCTAGATTGCTTTAGGCAGGATGGCCATTTTGACAATATTAATTCTTCCTATCCATGAGCATGGGATGTGTTTTCATTTATTGGTATCTTCTTTAATTTCTCTCATGAGTGTCTTGTAGTTTTCTGTGTATAGGTCTTTCACTTCCTTCATTAGGTTTATACTTAGGTATTTTATTTTTTTAATGCAATAGTGAATGGAACTGTTTTTCTTAATTTCTCTTTATTCTGGTTCATCATTAGTGTATAGGAATGCAACAGATTTCTGTGTATTAATTTTGTATCCTACAGCTTTGGTGAATTCAGATCTAGTAGTTTTCGAGTGGATTCTTTAGGGTTTTTTTGTCATCTGCACTTTTTCTTTACCAATCTGTATGCCTTTTATTTTGGGTTGTCTGATCGCAGTGGTGAAGACCTCCAGAACTATGCTGAATAAAGCTGGAGAGAGTGGGCACCCTTGTCTTGTTCCCATTCTTAAAGGAAAGGCTTTAAGCTTCTCACTGTTAAGTATGATGTTGGCTGTGGGTTTGTCATATATGGCCTTTATTATGTTGAGGTACTTATCCGCTATATCCATTTTGTTGAGAGTTTTTATCATGAATGGATGTTGAATTTTGTCAAATGCTTTTTCAGCATCTATGGAGATGATCATGTGGTTCTTGTCCTTCTTTTTGTTAATTTGGTGGACAATGTTGATGGATTTTCTAATATTGTACCATCCTTGCATCCCTGGAATAAATCCTACTTGATCTTGATGGATAATCTTTTTGAAATATTTTTAAATTTGGTTTGCTAATATTTTGTTGAGTAATGTTGCATCTATATTCATCAGGTATATTGGTCTGTAATTTTCCTTTTNTTTTTGGAAAACTTTAAGGAGGATGGGTATTAGTTCTTCTCTAAATGTTTGATAAAATTCAATGGTGAAGCCATGTAGTCCAGGAGTTCTGTTCTTAGGTAGTTTTTTGATTACCAATTCAGTTTTGTTGCTAGTAATTTGTCTGTTCAGATTTTCTGTTTCTTTCTGGATCATCCTTGGAAGGTTGTATTTTTCTAGAAAGTTGTCCATTTCTTTTAGGTTATCCAGTTTGTTAGCATACAATTTTTCATAGTATTCTCTAATAATTCTTTGTATTTCTATGGTATCCATAGTGATTTTTCCTGTCTCATTTTTAATTCTGTTTATGTTTGTAAACTCTCTCTTTTTNTCAATTTTATTTATTTCTGCTTTAATCTTTATTATGTCCCTCCTTCTACTGACTTTGGGCCTCATTTGTTCTTTTTCTAGTTTTGTTAATTGTGAGTTTAGGCTGTTTGTATGGAATTGTTCTTTCCTGAGGTAGGTCTGTACTGCAATACACTTCCCTCTCAGCTTGACCTTCACTGCATCCCACAGATTTTGCCGTGTTGAATTATTGTTCTCTTTTGCTCCATATATTGCTTGATCTCTGTTTTTATTTGGTCATTGATCCACTGGTTATTTAGGAGCATGTTGTGAAACCTCCATGTGTTTGTGAGCTTTTCATTTTCTTTCTGTAATTTATTTCTAGTTTCATACTTTTGTGGTCTGAGAAGCTGGTTGGTACAATTTCAATCTTTTTGAATTTACCAAGGCTCTTTTTGTGGCCTAGTATATATGATCTCTTCTTGAAAATGTTTCATGTGCACTTGAGAAGAATGTGCATCTGCTGCTTTTGGGTGTAGAGTTCTGTAGATGTCTGTTAGGTCCATCTGTTCTAATGTGCTGTTCAGTGCCTCTGTCTCCTACTTATTTTCTGTCTGGTGGAACTGTCCTTTGGAGTGAGTGGTGTGTTGAAGTCTCCTAAAATGAATGCATTGCATTCTATTTCCCCTTTTAATTCTGTTAATATTTGTTTCACATATGTAGGTGCTCCTGTGTTGGGTGCATAGATATTTATAATGGTTATATCCTCTTGTTGGATTGACATCTTAATCATTGTGTAATGTCCTTCTTTGTCTCTTGTGACTTTCTTTGTTTTTAAGTCTATTTTGTCTGATATAAGTACTGCAATACCTCCTTTTTTCTCCCTGTTGCTTGAAATATATTTTTCCTTCCTTTCACTTTTAGTCTCTGTATGTCTTTGGATTTGAAGTCATTCTCTTGTAAGCAGCATATAGATGGGTCTTGTTTTTTTATCCATTCACTGACTCTATGTCTTTTGATTGGTGCACTCAGGCCATTTACATTTAGGGTGATTATCAATAGGTATGTACTTACTGCCATTGCAGGCTTTAGATTCATGGTTACGAAATGTTCAATGGTAACTTTCTTACTGTCTAAGAGTCTAACTTAACTCACTTAGTATGCTATTACAAACACAATCTTCTTTTTTTCCCCCTCCTTTCTTCCTCCTCCATTCTTTATATATTAGGTATCATATTCTGTAATCTTTGTCTATCCCTTTTAATTACCTCTGGTGACAGCTATCTAACCTTAGGAACATTTCCATCTATAGCAGTTCCTCCAATATACACTGTAGAGGTGGTTTGTGGGAGGTAAATTCTCTCAGCTTTTGCTTATCTGGAAATTGTTTAATCCCTCCTTCAAATTTAAATGATAATCTTGCCGGATAGAGTATTCTTGGTTCTGCTTCATTGTATTAAATGTATCATGTGACTCCCTTCTGGCCTGTAAGGTTTCTGTGGAGAAGTTTGATGATTGCCTGATGGTTTTTCCTTTGTATGTGATCTTATTTCTCTCTCTGGCTGCTTTTAATAGTCTGTCCTTATTCTTGATCTTTGCCATTTTAATCATTATATGTCCTAGTGTTGTGCTCCTTGGGTCTGTTGTTTTGGGAGATCTGTGTACCTCCATGGCCTGAGAGATTATCTCCTTCCCATGATTGGGGGAGTTTTCAGCAATTACTTCTCAAAAACACTTTCTATCCCTTTTTCTCTCTCTCCTTCTTGATACTCCTATAATATGAATATTGTTCCATTTGGATTGGTCACACAGTTCTCTCAGTATTCCTTCATTCCTAGAGGTCCTTTTTTCTCTCTGTGCCTCAGCTTCTTTCTATACTTCTTCCCTAATTTCTATTTTATTTATCGTCTCCTCCACCATATCTAATCTGCTTTTAATACCCTCCACTGTGTTCTTAACAAATTTTATCTCTACACTAAATTCGTTCCTGAGTTCTTGAATATTTTTCTGTACCTCAAGGAGCATGTTTATGATTTTTATTTTGAAATCTCTTTCAGGAAGATATATTATTTCAGTCTCACTCAATGCTTTTTCTGGTGTTGAGATTTTGCTTTGAACTAGGTTCCTTTGATGTTTCATATTTGTATGTGGTGCCTTCTAATGCCCAGAAGCTCTACTCTCTGGTGTTGCTCAGCCCCTGGAGAGATGTTGGGGGTTGCAAGGGCATGGTGCTGGTGCCTGAGGGGAGGAAAGAGCTGTTTCTTTCTTCCTAACTGCTATGCCTGTCACCACTGCCAGAACTAGTGGCCAATCACATAGGTGTAAGCCTCTATGCTTTGTGTTTGTAGCTGCCATAGGCAGGGCTTCCCTGTGGCTGGCCTGAGGCCAGGGCAGAGGCTGCTGGTTTGCGAGCCAGGTGCGGGCTAGCCAGGAGGAAGGTGCAGCAGACTGTGTATCATGGTGGGGGTCCTTGAGCTGAGTAGCCAGCCAGGGGGATGGAGCACCTGAAGATGATTTAAGTTCTCAACCTGCTGGGCAGAGTGCACCTGGACAATTTTGCCTACCTGTCCTTTCTCCTGAGCAGTAAGCTCTGTGCAATCCTTGCCCCTTTAGCAGTTGTCTTACTTTTAGGAAGTCTCTCAGACTGCCTGCCCCGATCAGCCAGATATGGATCTTTGTTTTCTACAAGTGGTGGGAATCTCAGTCTCTCTAGGTATTCCGCCTGTCTTAGCTTTCCAATGCCACTAATCACCAGAGCACCATGCAGTGTAGGTTCTTGCTCCCACAGCAGATCTCCAGAGCTAGGTGTTCAGCGGTCCCAGGCCTCCACTCCCTCCCTGCTCCGTTTCTCTTCCTCCTGTCAGTGAGCTGGGGTGGGTGAAGGGCTTGGGTCCTGCCGGGTCATGGCTTTGGTACATTACCCTGTTCCATGAGGTCTGTTCTATCCTCCAGGTGTATGCAGTCTGGCGCAGCCTTCTTTACTGTTGCTCTTTCAGGATTAGTTGTATTAATTATATCTTTGTATTATATGTGGTTATGTGGTTTTAGGAGGCGGTCTTTGTCTCACCTCTCACGCCGCCATCTTTAATCCCTCTGGCTACATTGTTTTCAACAACTAAAACTTCAGGCTGTATTACATAATAGTTTCAAATTTATAATGAATAATTCTGTTCATGTTGCTGTTACTTAGAAAACTATGCGTCAATAAAAAAAATACTTCATTCATTTGCCTATATGTTCAAAGTTTTCTCTGAGTGTCAGACATTGTTTTGAATGCTCAATGATATCCCATCCCATTGGGATATGACCACATGAAGTAAGGCTCTCAGAACTGCATCACCGCCTATAGGAGGTGCTTCCTGACCCCTGAGTCTAAGGTCAGCACACGCCGCCACCCTCACACAGCAGGTTGCCTCTCATACAGGCTAAACCTTTTTAGAAAGAGTAATTTAAGAACTTATAGCGGAGGAAGTGCAAAGCCAAATGCACTCTATTTAGAGAAAGAGTGAGTCTAAGTGCTGTGCTCTACATGCCTGGGCACCGGGGCAGGATGGACATTCATAAATCTCATATTGGTCTAAGAAGTAAGACTCTGGTGCCTGATGGATGTGTAAAAAGGCTCTAACAAACATATTTCTGGAAATATATGTCTACTTATAAGAGCAAGAGCTACAGAATTTTGTGGTACAGCACTTGGTCATGCATTCAACAAGCTTATTCAGCACCATCTGTATGCAAGTTACTTTGTATAACCTGGATGATTTAGAACATAGACTTACGAAGAGCTGTTTCTGGGTCAATCCCATGTGTAGAGAGAAGCTATGGCTGCTAAACTATCATGATTTAGAGGATGTTACAAGGCCTCCTCTGCCCCAAACCATCACTTCTCATGGCCTGATGCAGCTTGATCCACTCTTGTTTTCAGCATCGTGTTCTTACAAACTCTCTTTTCATTAAGCAACCAAAAACAGGGAAGTTTCAGCCTACTAACAACAACAAAAACAATGCCTCATGAGCATCTGCTCTATCCTACTTTTGTGTCCTTGGTGCTGTTTAAAAGTGACCTTGGACCTCAAGGTTATGGCTCCCAAGCTCTATGGTCAGAGCTCCCAAGGACTCAGATGTGCACAGGTAGCTGGGGTTCCATAAGAATGAATCTCTCCATGGTAGTCTGACAGTCCACTAAGGTTCACAATGAAAACAAAGACTCACATGAAGGGGCAGACTAATGAACAACAAACATGTAAACTGTGGACAATGTATTGAGCTAAATTCCTAAGTATACCTACACAATCTGATGCTTCAAAGGCTGCAAGATGAATCACTATATCATCCATTACTTCTAAAGCGCTGTCCATGCTCATGATCATCTTGTCTAGTAGTTTATAAACACAAAATGATCTTGGATTATTTGTTAGTTGTTTAGGCCGGGAAGAGACAGTGCTTTGAAATAAAAATACACTAAGTTAAAAAGGTAGCGTTTTCACATCATTGGGATCTATTATACACTGTAGGGAATAGGGGATATCGCTCATGCCCTTCTCCTCCCACCCCTCTTTCCCTGTCAAAAGGAGGGTTCTGATAGAACAGAATCAGGCTGGCCGTACTGCAGAATCAAGAAGCCTGATGAAGCAACATGAAACTAGTCCAGAGTAACGAATCACATTAACTATCAAACAGTCTAAAATTGTGGGCCCAAATATGGATATTAGATCTGAGTGATATGGGCTGATGTCTATGCTACCATCAAAACTAAAAAAGAATAAAATATAGAGAACTATGACTCTGAGAACTTCTGACCAGGCAAATGCTTACCTCTGAATAAACCTGAAGCCCCTGAGGTTTAGTAGATTTTCCATAAGCAACAAGGGGCATATTAGCAGACTACCATGTACATTGTATGTGCATTCTCTTGCATTGATTTTGTGTTGATTAAATAACTAAGCAAATGAAAATAATTTCAGTCAAGAATCAGTTTTATTCTCCCCAGACACTGAAACGATGGAGCCTAGCCTAGCTGAGTATGGGAAATAATGAAATCCCACCTTAGAAGCCTGCTCCCTTACTCAGAGTGCACCTACCTGGATTCTTCCCAGGAAGCTATGGAACTTAATTCCCCAGGGTGTCCTTAAATAGTACGTTGTCCCCAAAGCAGAGCCATTAAGGGAAATCCAAATCACTGGAAGATGGACGACTTTGTCACTGAGAGGAACAGAGAGCCACGAGGAGGTAGAAATTGGCAAAGACATGATTGTGAGCATGAGCTCTGTGACTTGGCAGATGCCAGTTTGACTTTTAGCAATATGATTCGTTTACTAGAGTCTACATGGATCTGCTAGAGATACATATTTAAACAGAAAAATATAGCCCCAAACTTAATAAAACTTACCTTCCAGCTGGGGGAGAAAAAAAAAGACTCTTTAAAATAAGACACAAATATGTAAATGTAAACATTTATGAGACATAGTAAAAAAAAAGACATAGTGTTCTGTGAGTATTAACAGGGTTGTCTGATTCAGCCTGGGGGTTAGAGAAGTTTCCTCTAAAGAATCTTCATTGGAAACTGGAAGGATGGGAATTAGTTGGGCAATTCTGGGAGCATGTGGGAGAGTTCTAGACAGAACTCTCTGCAAAATAACCTGGACGTTTTTCAACTGATTGGTAAATACCACAAATATTGGTGATACCTTCTAATGGAGAAAAATTATCTTCTATGCTGCTGGCATAAACTGGTAAAACACCCATAAAGGGCAATTTGGAAAAATCAAGGAAAATTATCAGTCCACACACCTTTTGATCCTTTAATTCAGCATCTATGACTATAGCCTATTCATGTACACCTGTTGGGCAATATAACAAGTGTATTCATAATATTTTGGGAGTAATACATCAAGAAGTTTAGAAACCACTTAATATTTATCAGTAGGGGGCAAGTTCAGTAAAATATAACACATTCATACAAACGAATACCATGATACAAACATCATGTAGTTATGAAAAGGAATGATGGAGTGTTACATGTATCAGTCAGTTATTTTCTCCTTACTAGACAGTGTTGGGATTCTGCCCAGCACCCCTTCTCTAGGCTAGTGAACATATTCTCCAGCTACAACGACTGCTGGCTGCTAATCAATTGCACCTGCACCCATCTCAGACAATTACCTTCAGCCAGTGAGAGCTTCCAGCTCAAACAGAGATGCCAGGGAGACTGCACATCCTCCAAGGTTATAAGGGAAGATGGTCTGCAGCCAACATCTAACCTGCACTAGAGCATAAGCCAGCCTCCTTTCCTCGATGCAGAATAATCTGTCATGTGATCGCTATTCTGAGCTTCCTGTGGGAAAAGCTGAAGCCTGACTTCAGGAGAGCCCACGTTGGTGCCCATCTTCTTCTCCTGCCCTGCCCCATACTTCACAGGTTTCCCACCTGAGAGCACACATTCAAAAAATCCCTAGAACAAACATATCCATCTCAGCATCTGTTTTGAGGTTACCTGACCTAGAAAAGCCTTCATTTTTTCTTTCAGTATCTCTCAAGCCATAAAATATAGGAAAACCACATTTCACCCAAAGCAAAAGTAACTGAAAAATGGTTTAAGATGTGGACAGCTGGGCTAGAAATATCCATCTACTCTTCCAAAAGAGTTTCAAAACCAATTCGTTTATTATGCAAAGTGAAGAATCTGTCTTAATCCTTAAGTGCCCAGATCAATGAATCCCTACAGTTCAAACTATGACCAAATTATCTGCAGCAGTTCTTGGCAACTTGACACCTGCCCTGAGGGAAAGTGGAGCCTTACAGTCTCTCAAGGCAGAGAGCTATAGCCCATATCCTCCCTAACAAAGCACACAATTGGGATAGAGGGGGAAAAAATCTAAAATCTAAAATGAACTAAAACAAAAGCAAACAAACACAAAACCTAGCCTCTGAAAGAATACACATTGAGTATACTTAGAATCAATTGGCTAGAGAAACAATGCACATTTGTTTCCACTGGCTGTCATCTGATTCCCATTTCATTATGAAGTCATCTTCCATCCATCCTTACAGGCTTGCAAGTTACATTTCTGGAATGGTTATTTCAAGCTTTACATAAACATTCATTATATATCTTTGCCCACTGGAAACCTAAAACTGAAACAATCACTTCAACATGCTAAGCTGCCTTTAGTTTGCATTAATCCAGTGGAGATGATCCACCATATGTACAGTTCATATATTTGGTACAAATTTGAAAATTACAAACCATACCTGAGAGTATTTGATGGTGTGCTCCCTTATCTGTGTTTAAAAAAGCAATTTTGTGAAAGTCCAGACATATCCTCTCATAGCCATTTAATATCGTAGGTCTCTAAACAATGGTGATTGATTTTGTTTGGTCTGGCAAACACAAATTATCTCATAATCATTTTAGCTGGCCAGTCATGCTTACACTGACCTGGTTGTGTTTTAGAGAAGATGCAGGGACTATCATGAAAAATGGAAAGGGTTAGAGGCAAATAAAAGATTTCTCTATGCTGAGGAAAAATACAGCTACTTTAATTTTCTACACCAAACGGGCTTCATTTGATATCAAAGTACAGTGAATTTGAAAATAAAAAAGGGCACTTCGGTTTTTGTGGAACCTATCCTTTAGACAGCCGCTATGAGTTTTTGATTCACAAGCATGCTTCATGCAAAAAGAAAAAAAAGAAAAAAGCAGACACTAAATTGGATGACAGTTTCTACTTTTCACATCTAAAACACTTTGTTACTTTTTTTTTAATTAAGACATAATTGATATACAATCTTATGAAGGTTTCACATGAGCAACATTGCAGTTTAACATTCACCAGTATTATCAAGTCCAATCATCCATTGAAATATCTATCCCTCAGCAAAGTAAGATGCTAGAGAGTCATTACTTGTCTTCTCCATGCTATACTTCCTTTCCCATAACCTACCTACATTACACCCACACCCCATTGCAGTCACTGACCATTAGCATAGTAAGATGCCACAGAATCACTACTTGTCTTCTCTGTGCTATACTGTCTTCCCCGTGACCCCCTTCATACACTATGTGTGCCAATCATAATATCCCTCAATCCCCTTCACCCTCTCTCCCCACCATCCTCCCCTTTGGTAACCGCTAGTCCCTTCTTGGACTCTTGGAGTCTGCTGCTGTTTTGTTCCTTCAGTTTTACTTCATTGTTATACTCCACAAATGAGGGAAATCATTTGATACTTGCCTTTATCCACCTGGATTATTTCACTGAGCATAATACCTTCTAGCTCCATCTATGTTGTTGCAAATGGTAGGATTTATTTTCTTCTTATGGTTGAATAATATTCCATTGTGTATATGTACCAATTCTTCTTTATCCATTGATCCACCAATGGACTCTTAGGTTACTTCCATATCTTGGCTATTGTAAATAGTGCTGCAATAAACATAGGGGTGCATATGTCTTTTTTGAATCTGGGATCTTGTTTTCTTTGGGTGAATTCCTAGGAGTGGAATTCCTGGGTCAAATGGTATTTCTGTTTTTAGTTTTTTGAGGAACCTCCATACTGCTTTGCTCAGTAGTTGAACTAATTTACATTCCCACCAACAGTATAGGAAGATTCCCCTTTCGCCTCATCCTCACTAGTATTTGTTGTTCCTTGTCTTTTGGATGTTGGCCATTCTAACTGGTGTGAGGTGATATCTCATTGTGATTTTAATTTGCATTTCCTGATAATTAGCAATGTTGAGCATCTTTTCATGTGCCTGTTGGCCATCTGAATTTCTTATTTGGAGAAGTGTCTGTTCAGATCCTCTGCCCATTTTTTAATCAGGTTATTTGCTTTTTGGGTTTTGAGACCTGAGGGTTCTTTATATATTTTGGATGGTAACCCCTTATCATATATGTTCTTTATGAATCTATTCTCCCATACTGTAGGATGCATTGTACTACTGATGGTGTCCTTTGCTGTACAGAAGCTTTTTAGTTTGATGTAGTCCCATTTGTTCATTTTTGCTTTTGTTTCCCTTGCCTGAGGAGATATGTTCAGGAAAAAGTTGCTCATGTTTATGTACAAAAGAGTTTTGCCTATGTTTTATTTTAGGAGTTTCATGGTTTCATAACTTACATTCAGGTCTTTAATCCATTTCAAGCTTACTTTTGTGTATGGAGTTAAACAATAATCCAGTTTCATTCTCTTACATGTAGTGTCCAGTTTTGACAACACCAGTTGTTGAAGAGGCTGTCATTACCCCACTGTATATCCGTGGCTCCTTTATCATAAAGTAATTGTCCATATATATGTGGGTTTATATATGGTCTCTCTATTCTGTTCCATTGATCTGTTGGTCTGTTCTTGTGCCAGTACCAAGTTTTTTTTGATTACTGTGGCTTTGTAGTAGAGCTTGAAGATTGGAAGCATAATCCACCCAACTATATTCTTCCTTCCAAGGATTGTTTGGCTATTTAGGGGTCTTCTGTGGTTCCATCAGAATTTTGGAACTATTTGTTCTACCTCGCTGAAGAATGCTATCGATAATTTGATAGGGATTGCATTGAATCTGTAGATTGCTTTGGGCAGAATGGCC